>QBDW01006935.1:0-37725 GCA_003261595.1 Maconellicoccus hirsutus
ATTTTTTATTTTCTTATGAAATTGAAAAAATAAAAAAAAATAAATATTACTAATTATTAATTATCAATGTGGGGTTGTGCGGCGAAGCGGCCAATGGCGAAAGCGGTAGTTTTTAATTAAAAAAACATGGCCACGACGAAATGCAAAAATGAAAAAAAAAAATCAAAACGCAATATCTCCCAATCACCTTAGCTTATTAACCGACGAAGAATTCACCATCACGAAACACCATCGAAGGGGCTCAAGTTTGTTTTGAAGTAGGAGGCGAAGCGCGACGAAAGGCAAAACGAAGCGAGCCCGATATAAACGGAAACTTTTCACATCAAAAGCCAAAAGGGAACATTTTGCCGCGGTTTACATATACAATGAAGTTAATTAGCATAGAAATCGAAAACGATAGGTTGCAAGCAGTCGCGCCTCGCTGGCAACGTGAACGCTGGTAGGAGTGGCGCTCGTCGCCGCCGCAGCCCGGCTAAAAGGTACCAGAAATGGTTAAGAATTGCATCGCGTGCTTCGCAAGATGTTCTATAAATATTTATTCGAAATAATTTTCCACGAATATTGCAAATTGCATGTTGTGCTGAATGCTATAAACAGGCGTTCGCCGTTCACCGCGCCACGCTCGGCACGAATCTATCTTTTCGAAGCGTCCAAGTAGCGTTTAATTTTAACCCGAGTAATACACGAGGTGCTCGCGTCGGATGGCGTAAAGCGCGTAATTGCAATATGCTGTTTATTTATTCTTTTTGCGGTGTGTATATACGGTGTGTACTTATACGTTGCATACGTGATCTTTCTACATACGAATATGCGAGTACAGGGATGTACCGAAGTAACTTCGTATTACACATCCGCCATACTCAGCTTCGTAAACCAGCAGAACATTACTTTGGAGAAATGACGGAATTAATTACCATCTCGGTGTCTTTCTCGTGTTATTAGGTTTTCTCGTCCTCTTTTTGCCTTTGTAGCGATCCAAGTGCTCGTAGATTGCCGTATTGTCTGCAGCCGGCGGCATTTAATCGTATGCAATGCGCAATATTCACACAAGTCCAATGTCACCCCAGATGACCTCACATTTTCTGTTATCAAGAGTCTTTCCAAGAGTAGTAATCAAGCGGTGGCTTACAAGGAAGTTCTGCCACCCCTCCCCCTGATTCGAAAGTACATGTTCGTTTTTGAAGAGAGAATACCAAAGGACATTAAAATTGAGCAACGTTTCGTAGTGTGGATTTCAAGGCAGGTAAAGCGGTTTATGAAAAAATTAATAATGACTAAAAACGTTCCTCATAAAATTCTTCAAAAATCACCATAGAACATTTTTCACTTAAAACGCAACGCTGACGAGAAAAGCGCGCGTGAAGTAAGTCTCCCGAACACGTCGAAATATCGATAATTCTCACTAAATAAGAAAGTCGACGGCAAAATGACCTCGCAGGAATTTTTCACCAGTCTCCCGAAAAAATATATTTTCAACTTATTCCAAATTCCAGTTCGCAGTGGAAATAAAAACGCTCGCGAAATTTCGTTCGCAAAACAATTGGAAAACTTTCATCTGCGATAACAGCCTCGAGGAAATTTAATATTCCGATGAAATTTTCATTTTTTAATTCGAAATTTCGCGTTGAACTGCGTCGAAACAAAGTGTTGAATAAATTGCCTACCGTTGCGCCGAGAATTTTTTACGTAATTTATTATTTACGGCGTTTCGTGTAGGCAACTTATTTAACACTTTGAAGAGAAAAGTTTCCAAGTTGTTTGTGTACGTGACAGCGATGACCTTGCAGGGTGAAAATTATTTTCAACGATGACCAAGAATAAAGGGCAATTTTTTAGAAACTTTTATTGGTTTACGATATTTTTCTTGGTTTTATTTTTTTGATGGGGGATTTTTGCTCTTAGCATCGTTTTTTAGGTTGGTAAATGTTCGAAGCTTTGGAAAAAATCGTATAGGGCGTGTTACACGTCTCTTTTCAAAAGTTTACATCGCAGGCAGGTAATATTTTTAAACCGTCAGTAAGGTCGAATGATTTAGAAAATTCCACCGATAACAAATCTCGCCCACTTGAACCTCGTCGAGTGAAAAATCGCAAACTTGAAACAAAACGTAAAAATGTGTAAAATTAAAGCACAAAAAAAGAAGAAAAAAATTTGAAAAAAATCCAAAGCAGCCGTTAATACCGCTTCCTTAGAAATTCGATTCTTCGTTATCGCAGTTTAAAATCACGTTCGAATATTTCCATCGAATTGGAAGAAGCCTTATTGACGAGAAAAAAAGGCTGCCGGGAAAAAAACGCGCACCGTCTTAAGATGGAAAAATTTTTTATCAGAAAACAACGCCGTTCTAACGTCGAACGCATATTGAAAAATACTCGACCTTTCTTAAACGCCATTAACGGGTGTAACACGGTAAAACGTAATAAATTTACAACGACGCCGTATTCTAATCCCGACACCGTCGGAATAACTTTCCAAATACGAATCACCGGCTTGTAGAAGGCTGCGAAAATGCTACCAGCCTAAACCTAAATGAACCATGTAAGTCACATATTCCAGCCGAGTTATTGCTCCCGTAAGAATATCGTTGTTTATGTTATCTCTTTATGTTACCTCATAAAGCGCCTTTAGAAAACCTCACTACCGTATACACGACGCCGCCGTGTGAATGCCAGCACACATACAAAGTTAGCAACGCTACAAATTCAAGGTATATCATGTACCTGAGGAGGTGACAGAGGAGGTATCGCTAAATTTTACGCCTTCGCTTTCCTACAAGCTCGAAATCGTATAAAAAAATACTAAAAATAGGTTTAAAATATTTTTATTGTTTTGCCGACAACGAAATCGTGAAATTTCGTCGACAATTTCGCTAGCTTTTACTAGTTTTGGAATTTACAAGACCAAAATGTAATGGAAATTTTCAATTTCACTTGGACCAGAAAAGTGTGCTTCGTGATCGTTATACAGGGTGTTCCGTAACCAACGCGCTACCTTTAAACCTACGACGCAGCTACCCAAACTATACAAGTGTATGCATGTTTGCCGACCGTAACATTTGAAGGGGTAAAGTTATGCTCTCGTGTTTGCTTTTTTTTCTTCAAAACGTTGTAACTCAGTTAGTAATGTAGATAGACAAAATTTGCTTGGAACTTTTTTGTAGAACTTTCTAAACCCTACAATATTAGCTATGTTCGTGTTTCCTTCAACTATAAAATTAAAGGAGCTACAGTAATTTGAAAATTTAAGCATTTGATAAGTCCTTCAATTATCATGTGATATAAAATTTTCCACAACTCTTAGTATTCGATACCCTTCACAACATACTTCATTTCAGAACAAATGTGACGTTCGCAAGTCCCCTTTTTTGTGGACCTCAACCCCCCAAATCAGTTTTTTGCTTATATCTTTGCGAAAATTGGTTTCATCAAAAAAATAGTTTAGTTCAAAATTGAAATCCACGAAATTCTCTACAAAATGCATATATTATGAGTTGATGTAACTGGCTTAGATTCCGAGCTATGTACGATTGAAAAAGGAGCTATTTTTGTGAATTTTTGGCAAAATTCGCATAAATTTAGTTTTTTGCTTTTAACTATGGAAAAACTTGTTTTTTCGTTGAAGTTTGTTAGAAGTGAAATTAAAGTCAACGAATTCTCTACTAGTTCGCTAAGAAAAAAATTAGGTTAGCTTACTTAGTTTTTGAAATAGAGTGTGGCAAAGTGGGTGAGTCTTCAACGAAAAGTTACGAAGAGTGCAGTTTTTCGTTTCTAGCTTGGTAAAAATTGATTTTATGAAAAAAATCTCAACTTAAAGTTGAAGTCCACTAAATTCTCTACAAATTGCGTATAAAAAAAACTCGGATGGGTCACTTAGGTTTTCGTTGTACGTCGTGGTAAAGTAAGGCGACTTTTGAGTTGAAAACGAAAAACCGTGCGTTAGGTGTTCAAGTCAAAAAAACATTAAAAACCGCCTGTTTTCTCATTAAATCAATTTTTACTTAGCTAGAAACGAAAAACTGAACTCCACGTAACTAGGTTAAAAAATCGTTGAAGACTCACCTACTTTGCCGCAATGTATCTCAAGAACTAAGCGAGCTACCTTAATTTTTTTTAGCGAATCAGTAGAGAATTCGGTCTACTTTAATTTCATTTCTAACGAACTTCAACGAAAAAACAGTTTTTCCCATAGTTAAAAGCAAAAAACTAAATTTATGCGAATTTTGCCAAAAATTCACAAAAATAGCTCCTTTTTCAATCGTACATAGCTCGGAATCTAAGCCAGTTACATCAACTCATATTATATGCATTTTATAGAGAATTTCGTGGATTTCAATTTTGAACTAAACTATTTTTTTGATGAAACCAATTTTCGCAAAGATATAAGCAAAAAACTGATTTGGGGGGTTGAGGTCCACAAAAAAGGGCACTTGCGAACGTCGCGTTTGTTCTGGAATAAAGTATTTTGTAAAGGGTATCAAATACTAAATATAAACCAAATTTCTGATTATCATCTCATTTTGCAAGTTCAGATGCTAGATTAACTGCACTACCCCAAAATGAACACGCTCTTCTCCTCCACGCCTTCATCTCATTCAGCGATAAACCAAGTCAAAGCATTCACCAAGTTATCAAATCAAATCAAGACATGTAGGAGCTCATAATAAGCAACCGTCGAGTTGTTACAAGACGATACACCAAACAAACTTATAATTTAGTCTAAAAAAAGAACGGAGTACTCGGTATTAAAAAGTCGACACGTTTTCAAAATTACTATTCCCCGAAGTATTCCAGCGTGGAAATTGCGAGCGGGCGTTTAAATTGAACAAAACGGCGCCAGTTTTACATTTGTTTCGCATCGAATTACAAGGCGAGAGAAAAAAAGCCTTGTTTATTTCAATAAAAATCTACAACCGGAGAAAAAAGAAAAACCTAAATAATTTTAATCTAATCCGAATTCATATCGAATTCTAACACCGCTTTTTCGTCCAACGGCCGCGCAAAATTGGAATTTTTTTTCAAAATTAGTTCACCCGTAAAATAAAAATTAATTAATTTTTCTCCCGGTGCTCGACTACGTTCGACGTTTTGAACATGTTTCCGTAACAATGTATCGTTCGTTTTAATGTTCTCGTCAGGGTCGCTTATGTATTTCTATCGCATTGCAAACGCCGCCGCCGCCGCTGAGTCGACTGCAATAACAGACTTTAATAATGCTCCAAGTGAAGAGCCACCCTTGGACACTAATGCCAGCCGAACTGGGCTATTTGCCATTTTAAAAACATTGTGGTTCCGGTTATAATACCGAGATGTGGAAAAAAATTTAATATATTTTTAACAACGGCCTTACTCGTAATATTAAAGCGCTCGTTTTGCTTCGTCGCAAACTCATCTTTGTGTGTGCGATAAATAAAAGTTGCCTATTTGGAGTTGATACGAAGAAGAGGTGGACTTATATCAGCCTTGAAAATATTCATCCAAGATTTATAATTAAAAAAATTCCTGTTGAAATAATATAAAAGAATGGAGAAAACTCACCGAAAGTCGAGATCGAGAATCATATTTGAATAAGATATGTGCCACTTACCTATAAAAAAAAAACATGAATAAACGATTAAAATTGATTATACGTGTAAATATGATTACTACGATAAGTTTGAATATTCCTCAAAAAGCTCCGATTATTTCGCAAAATAGAATTTCACACCATATCGCCTGGAAAATCGATGCGAAATGTCTGAACGAAGCCAATATCGAGCAAATATCAATAGTTCCCATAGATGATGAAATTTCATGATAAAGGCAAATGAAGTGACAGGTTGAAAAATACGCTCCTCCCAAGGGAAGACAACTCTTACACAAAACCCAATATTCGGATCATATCGCACCTCGAATTCACGATACTGAGAAACCTCCACATCGCCGAACTTGACCCATCGTTCAAACCACTCCTAAAATTCCAAACCGAACCATTTCGATATTCGCAAATCCACGTTAAAACACTTCGCGAAAAAAATTTATTACGCCATTTAAGCGGCTCACGGACTCGAGAAAAATACCAAATTTCACAGCAGATTAACTCGGGTGCGAACTCGTTACCTCGAATAAATCTGCGGTAGGAGTGAAAAAAAAACCACAATAGCGAATCAATTTCGAACGGGCAAACTTTCGTGATAAATTATTTTGCATGAGTCAAGAAATTTTCTACCTTCGTATACCTTTTATGCGAATGAATCACTTGAACCGGGCGAGATAGAAAAACAACGGAGTACGCCGATGAATCACGCGAACCTAAAACGTTAATTTGAAAACCTGACGTAATCGCAGGGTTGCTCCGCAACGCGTTTTCCCTTCTTCGTCGTCGTTATATCTTTTGTCTGCGCCGAATTGAGAATTTTATTACTGATCGTCACGATTACTAGGACGAGCTTCGTAATTCGTCCGTTATCATTCTTTATACTGTACATATTTAATATAAAAAATATATCTACATTAAAGTACATATTCATCGTGTTTTTTTTTGATGAAAATAAATTCTCTAAAAAAAACCTATGCGAAAAAATTTTCAAAAAATACCACCAAAACAAAAAACCATCCCAAACATTTGCATAGGTTGGAAAACAACAACCCTCCTCTTCTTTCCACACACAAACCGTATAAAAAATGGTAAAAAAAGATCCCTTTCTAATCTACAAAAAAACCTCTTCAAGAACTAAATACGAAAACAATCCAAATAACGTCGACTAATCACACATTTCAACGCGTTTGCTCGAAACGCAAAATCGATAAGTTCTCATTGCTTGGGAAATATCTGCAAACCTTCAAACATCGGTTTACATTAGCTCTCCGATAAGTGAAATATATCGCAAGATTGCCCGCCCGTTTCAAACATTAAGACTAAATATTACTCGTTACTTGTTTGAAAACAAGCGCAGACGTTAATCCGACTAACTGCCCCCAGAACATATATTCGAGGATTAGATAATATTAGAAAGGTAATTTGCGCTTTGAACTGCCTCCCTTTAGGCTACGTTTACGCTTTAATTTAGATTCCGCATAGAAAGACCCTTTTATTCGCTTTTATTGTGTAACTCTGCCGAATAAAATGTACAAGTGCTTGGAGATTTGTTTTTTTTAGTTTTTTGTTTCCTGATAAACCTGAGGTAGATTAGCAGTGGTCTTTGCTATTATTGGTTTAACGTGCTCGAAACTTTCGCAAGTAATCGAATAAACTGATTCGTCGTGTTATAAAACCGCACATCCAGTCAGTATTATTCAAGATCAAACGCTCGAGATAACGTTGAATACAAAAGGTTCCAATTGTTAAGGGTGGAATGCATCCGATGATGGTACCTTTAATCTCTTAATAAAAATTAAACGGGCTGGTTTTCTCCTGTACAAACTAAAACGTCATTGAATGACCTTGACTATAACAATAGCTTAATACGCATGTTGGCTTTTCGATGGAGTTTCACATAAAAGACGAGACAATTCTATTCAGAAGTTAATTAGGAATGAACTCAGTTCAATAACAAATTCATATTGAAGCACTAACACTTTTTTCAAGATTCGTTTGTAATTGAAAATCAAACCACTTTGGTAATTTAGAAAAATTAACGCGGAAAATGCACTCAATCACTTACCTCGAACAACCTTACATAAATAAAGGGATTTTTTTAGCGGAAAAAAAATGTCTGAGAACGCTATCGATTGAAAAACATGAAGAAAAGAATGTAAATGTTCGGATTGAACAACATCATGGATGACCTTGGAACCAGAACATGAACACTTATTGGTGTTACGAGTACAACAACACAAGCTGGTTTTCTATTGTAAACAAATCAGTTATTGTCACTGAAAAGGGAGACGCCCTATATGACCTTGAAACCTGAACACGCGTATAGTTGTTACAAGCACAACAACACAAACTGGTTTTCTATTGTAAACAAATCAGTTATTGTCGCTGAAAAACGAGAGACGCCCTATATGACCTTGAAACCTGAACACGCGTATTGTACTTGCGAGTACAATAACACAAACTGGTTTCCTGTTGTATAACCTCCTACGTGACCTTGGAACCTGAACCTGCGCTGTTACAAGCACAATGACACGAACTGGTTCTCTATTGTTCAAATACAAACGCACCAATAGGTAACAGTTTTCAGCAACTTATTTAACGAGCTCGCCTACTCCACGTGTTCATGCCATTACCGAAATAAATACCATTAAAAAGCTCATAAAAGTTCTACGATAATCTCTGCCGACATAGAACAGAAACCCCATCGATAAAAATTACTCGCCGAAACCCGATAAAACACGTCTACGGTCCGCGACAAAATAGAAATTACCCGCGAAACGTGCGAAGAAAACTAATTACTTTAATGTTCCTTATCATCGGCGCGCGAAATTCGCCGCCGAAGAAAATACCAATAGATGGCGCATCTCGCATCCGACGTCTTAACGTTTTAATTATTTTAAAAGCGAGTTCGCAACACTTCATAAGGGTTTCCATTATCATAAAATCATCGCCACGCTAATAGCAATAATGAACGGCTTCATCTCTGTAATTTCGTCCCATTTTAGTCTTGTGTTTTTATTCTTTCGACAATATAATAATTATTCGTTAGCGACAAATTAACGTCAAATATCGTACTTTCCTTTTAATTACTTCGCCCGCTCGTACAGAAATTCTAAGAATTTGCAACGTAAAACGCGACGACTACGAACGCGTACCTTTTTTCTTCCCCTTGCGCCCGGCTCCGACGCTACAGAAATAATTAATTACCGAGCCGAGAGATAATTTTCTAGCCCGAGTTTGCCTGCGTAGTGGTGAGGCAAAAAAACGTGAATTTTCGTCTCCCATTATAGCATCGTCGTCGTCGTCGTAATTTCACGTATTATTGGAAAATTCGTCGCGACGTCGATTGTCTATATTGGAAAATACGCCATGGTTTGAATAATTAATGAAATAACTTTTCGTATAACTTCTTACGCGCCCGCCGAAATGCGGAGTGTGTTTTAATGTACGAGGGCACGTCTCAGAAACGTAGGTCGATGGGGCGTTTCAATTTTCAGACCATGGAACACCGATCATAGGGTGCTAATAATTAATTATGAT
This sequence comes from Maconellicoccus hirsutus, assembly GCA_003261595.1. Lineage (NCBI taxonomy): Eukaryota > Metazoa > Arthropoda > Insecta > Hemiptera > Pseudococcidae > Maconellicoccus > Maconellicoccus hirsutus. Next base: position 9,115 of record QBDW01006935.1, read on the forward strand.
GAATGAAGGGAACACTGAATGCCCTTGAAATCTGAAATCCCCAAGTAAGGTCGGATTTACATTTTGGCAGTTTGAAGAAGTAATTTGTGACTCCAGGATGATATGGTCGTGGTACTCCTGATCTAATGATGCTGCAAGTCCAGTTACACATCAATATAGGTCAGCATGACTTATGGATTATAAGAGTAATTTGGGCATACACTGGTCATTCATTTTACAATATAAAGGGTGTTCTGGGGTAGAAGTAAGGCCTTCAATTCAGAAACTATGCAACATAAACTGAGTTCATGTATGTATGCTTGCTTAACACTCGAGCTGCAGGGGCAAGAGTATACTTTTTCAATTTCATTTTCTTTAATTTTGTTTACCGATTTTGAATAATTATACCTCAATTACTAAAACAGATGAAAATATGCGGTTTCTTCTAGGAGAAAGAAAATTTTATCTGAATTATTTTATTCGTGGATGATTTTTGTGTTTGGTCAATACTCAAGGGTATAAATGATAAATGACAAATTGAAGAAAAAAAAACGCGTTTCAAATTGTAAAATTTTCATCATTTTTATTAAATTATTCAAAAATTTCTTAAATTTGTTATTTACACCCATGAATATTGACCCAGCACAAAAATCATCCACAACAGAATAATCCAGATAAAATTCTTCTTCTCCCAGAAGAAACCGCATATTTCTAACTATTTTAGTAATTGAGGTATAATTATCCAAATCGGTAAACAAAATTGTAAAAAAAATTTGAAAGAGTATACCGCTGTCCCTACGGTCCGAAGGTTAGGCAGTCATACATACATAGACTCAATGTATGTTGCATAGTTTCTGTACTGAAGGCGTTTTTCTACCTTAGAACACACTGTATAGACTTATCCAAGCGATCAGAGAATACTGGCTTGGACTTGATAAGGGCAACAGTGGGCTTGGTGTCACTACCACATCACAACACCCACACCCTTCACTTCAAAGATGATTTTCAAAACTAGGTCATCCACTAAAAACAAAAAAAAGGTCCCCCGAGCAACTTGTTCGTTGATCTGGTAAATATAATGAATATTTTACACAATACCGCGAAAAAACCTAATTACTAAACAAACGACACAGAGAACTGTTATTTTTTCAGTGTAAACATCACAAACGAACACTGTTTACCTTTCTTTCCTTTTTTTTAATATATTAAAGATAATAAAATAGGCGCAAAAAAAGGAACGGATTTTTATCCGCGCGTGTAAAATGGAAACAAAACAACAAAAGCGAAATAAATAACCAGTAACGATTCATATTCTCGTGATTATACCGAATATTGTGTACTCAGCCGTTAGCGAAAGCATAAAAAAAATCTTGCAATGAAGTTTTTTCGTTGTTGTAGGGAAATTCTGGCCTGTGGAAGGATGCAGAGGGAAAAAAAATACATTGATACGGGTCGGAATTCGCTGAAATAAACATTTCCCTAAAAGAAGGCTTGTCTCGCGCATTTGTACGCTATAAAGCTGCGGCTTAATGCGGTTTAAATTTTTTTCCCTATATTTTCCTCTTTCATACATTTGGAAACACGTAGGCGCACTCTCGTACGCGAATTTGGTAAACATAACGTAGGTAATAAATGAAAAAAAAGAAACCGACAAATTGCTACCTTCAACTAAACGTAAATTTCACTTGGAAAATTTTTACAGCGGTGTTTTTACTTTGGAAATTCGTTTCGTTGGCGTTTATTACGACGATAAAAACTGCATCAGTGTGCCACCTCGTTTAATTGTAGCGAACGAAACGTTATCGGGGTTTTTACGAGTTTACACAAAACCTTGTATGAATCGTGGACTAATTAGCGAGACGAGGTGGCCTTTGTAGGCGAAAAGCGACCTTAGTTTGATTACCGTTTTTACCTATTATAACCGTTTTCCGACAACGTATGCCGGAGCTCGACCACATTGCGGTGCGAAGGGGGAAAACCTCTTAAAAATCGAAATACAATCGAACAGGGATTTTAAGAATTTTTGAAGCTAGGCGAAGTACCGTCAAAAACCCAGCATTTCGTGCAATCCTTTATTCCCCCCCCCCCTCCTCTTTCCCTGTGAAAAAAGCATAATGCGTCGAATATAAAACTTCGTGACCTGCGTTGGAAATGGCAAAGCATACTTTACACGGAATACTCACGTTGGGGCGTTTTTGTGCAACTTGGGGTGACTTGGGAGAAAAATTATTTAAACAAAAGTTGTCGTAAATTGAATGAGGAATATTTTTCGAACGAGCGATTTTTTTATATCTTTTCAAAATTCGTCATAATTTCACTCTATTGCTGCGAAAACTACGTATTGATCTCTTGAATTTTTGCATCGACAGTAACTCAATTTAGTATCATTTCGAGCCACGAAGAAGTCAAAATTCCACACCAGTTTAATTTCTCCACAACCAACAAGACACGAGTACTTTAGCCTTCTGTTTGCACGTTGCTTCGATGAAGTTGCAAAGCTTCGTCAAAAGCTACGACCTAATTCATCGAAAACGCATCGAAACCCGATTCGTTTGTAAACTACACGCAAACAAGACAACCCGAGACGGTCTTAGGGCAGATTAATAATTAATTAAGTTTACCAAATCCGCTGCGCAAAATAATCTCGCGGAAATTTCCTCGTTATCGCGCGTCGTCGTCATTAAGTGTAAATAACAACGCAAAATCGACGCGTGACGTTTCAACGTCGAATCTTCGGTGCGACAGAAGGTGAAAAAAATACCCAAGTTGGAACTCATTCTCGATCGAAAGGTTTTGAAATTCCGCACGCGGCGCGTAATCGTCGTCATAATTTTATAATTCAAGGTATCGTTTCTTCTATTTTTTTTGCGCAGATAACGACGTTATTTCGGGAATATTTCGGCTTTAGCGTAAATAACGTCGGTTTTTAGTTCGCCCACGCGAAGACTCTTTTTCTCGAGCTCTTCTGCGTCGCTAAACCGAGCACAAATACGTTTTTATCTTGTACGAAATTCAACCGAGACGAGTACGGTAAATACGATAAATGACTCATTAGGTCGGGTATTGGATATAAATCGGGGTAAACATTACGCGGCCCAAGAATCCGAAATGGCAAAAGTTTACAATTGAGAAGTTGTAATATATCTAAGGGATTCGGCAATCTGATAGAGAAAAGCAATATTATGTTTCCGTTAGCCATTTCGCCGAAATTGGTCACACACAGACAAAACGTTAAACAACGTTTTACTCGACGAGGGTACCGGCGCTCTTTAGTCGAGCGGAACACCATTATCATGAGAATAGGATAATTTTTCTGTTCCAACGTGAAATAACAATTGCGCGATTCATCTGCCATGATAAAAATGACGTATATAGCAAGCGATCTGCAGATAAACTCGCATCGCTTCGTATGTACGAAAGAGCGTGTGTACATTCCAGGAAATGAAAAGTCTATTTTTCACAATCGTCTCCTTTTCTGCGTACTAAGAAATGTGGGGAAAAAATATATAAATCTCGTGTGCCGTTTTTTTTTCCACGTTATTCGTTTATTATTATAATTACATCGACGGAGTCGTCAATGCGTATTTTTTTTATTTTCTATCTCTTCATACGAAAACAACGACGCACAGTGGTCCAAACTCCAAAAAGGTTCAAACACATGATTTAAGCGAAAAAATAAATGTCGATGGAAGTTTTACATGACATTGGAGGATAACAATAGATAGTCTAGTTATCGATAAAAAATATTTTTATAACCATTTATTTCACCCCTGCGCCCGCCACCCACACACAACCCGCAAATCAGCAATATGCATTTTCTGACAATATTGCAAAAAATACGTCAATGTTTGATTGTAATTATAATTGTAACATATTTGTGTGTTTTTACCTTTCGATAATGTTTTTTGTACCTCAAAGTGAGCACTTTCACGCTATGCGTTGTTTTTTTTTTCCTCTAAATGACGCTCGTATTTTTTTTCATTTTTTCAAAATGGTGGATTTTTTCATAAAATAAAATTTTTCAAAAGGATAAAAGTAACGGGATCCAAGCGGATCCTAGTTTGTTCATGGACCAAAGGTAGACTATAGTGGTCCTGAAACTGGCACAATGCAATTTTTGCGACCACTTGCGACGAGCAATTTTACACGCGATTTATTTGCATGAAATTCGTACACTTGGGCTGAAAATTCATACGCAAATATTGATGTATTGCGAGTCAAATTCGGTCATGTTGAAATTAATACTTTCAAAGAAGATGTTTCCCTCTCCAAAACACAAATCTACTTCAAATCTGTGTTTCAAGACCTAAATAACAGATTTTTTGACTTATCACACAGCAAAACTTGAAATTTTCCGAATTTTTTGATTTCCTCCCTTTTTTTATACACCCCCCCCCACCTCTAAATTTTTGCAAAATAGCTCCGGATTTGAATTCAGCGACCTCAAAAACATACATTTTGATATGCCACACGTTAAAATCCATAATTTCAAATTTACCTCCTCTCCCCTGGTTTCCCCCACTCCAAACCGAAAAATGACCTGAGATTCATAACCAGCGACCTCAAAAACACGGGGATTGAGCACAAAACGGTTTTTTATTGGAGGTTCTGGTTTCCAGGCCGGAGCCTGAATTTCAAGAATTAGGTCTCGGGTTTCGAAGCTCGGTCCGCAGTAATCAGGACTCAGGGCTGGGGTTTCGGGTTTTGTGAAAAATTATAGGGGCTTTTCAGGGATTTTTAGGGCTTCCATTTTTTTTTTGATATCATATCAATAATGTGATGTCTGAAAAAATGTAAGCCCCAAAAAAACCTTGAAATATTTTTGACCTAATTAGCTAATGTAAGTAATGAGTTGATTTTAATTTTTTTTTCTGATTGATGTTGAACATTAAGAATGTTGTAGAAAGTAACAGAATTTTGAAAAAATGAATTTTGTAATTTTTGAATAGTACCTTTAATTTTGAAGATAGGCAAAAAGTCAATATAACTTTTTTGTTGCAGATTTTTTTGCTTAATTTGTTTGCGATAAAATCCACTAATAACATTTATGTTAATTCCATTTTTTTTCACTTTTCACTGTTCATTTTGAATTTTTCAAATGATCATAGCGCCTTAAATTTTGAAGATAGGCGAAAAGTCATGACATTATTTTGTTGGAAATTTTTTCCTCTTCAAAATGACATACTCAAATGATGAATTTAGACATAATCTTGGTTTCTCAACTAAGGTACACTTTCGAAGTACTCTAGCTTCCTTCTACGAATAGATAGAGTTAGTGAGACTAGGTACGTTTAATACGGACCCCTCTGTAGTGCATGTTGGTACTGGTACTACACCCGTGTAAATTCCCCATGTTAGTTCAGATGGGTCAACAGTACCGAAACAAAATTGATGATATGCGAGTTTAAAAAAATCGCAAGCCTTAAACAGTCCAAAGTCCTTGAAAGCCCAGGGCCTGAAAAATAACCTTCGGGTTTCGAGACCCACTTTTGAAAACTACGTTTCGGGTTTGGGTCTTGAAATTACATCTTTGGGTTTTGGGGCTTCGGGCCAGTGCTCAATTTATCGGGGGTTTTCTGGTTTCAGGGCCTGGTCCTAGATCGGACCGAACCCCTGCAAAAACATAAGTAGACATTAAAAACAATTTTAATCACCATACAGCCTTAAATCACGTTTTTTGACTATTTTGGAGCACTGTGCGACGCCGACGAAGTTACCTATCGATGAATAATTCAAACGAAAATTCTCCAGAAATATTTTTTCGATAATAGTGGAATAATCCATAAACAGAAGACTTTCGCAACTCCTTGCGCGGCTGATTTGATGGGAGACATCTATTTGAAGTGCCATTTTCTAAAAATTCCCAAATTTTTGATATTTCGGCACAAATGGCCACATTTGTGATTTTTTAAAGCACCTAAACGCCTTCTCTCTCTACTCCACGAATATTTTTCAAAAATCAGATTTTCATCATGCCCAAACCACACGTCACGTGTTTCGAAAACTGATTCAATATGACACGTTATTTTTGAAAATAACGTCAAAAACTCGCACGCCCTCGGTGATACACGACTTGACGCGGAACATCCCCTCGACTACGTCGTACGCGGCTTCTCAGCCAATAATTTTAATGGCTCGGAAAATATCGAAATACGAATCGAGGCGACGAATAACTGTCAAAGCGGGTACTTTCATTTATTTAATTTCTCGGCGTAGCAAACACGGAGCAAAATGATTGATGGATTTGGCCAATAAGCAAAGATTATCGATCGCGATCGGATTTGCGTAATTTCTCAGACGCCAAGATGAGGTCGAAACACGCGTTTAGTGGCGGGTTGCGAACGATTAAAAGCACGCTGCTTGGCTTCGGACGGATGAAATTTGTTAATTTAGTCGAGTATCGGGTATTAACCGTGTTAGAGTTTATTTAAGTTGGAAAAATCCATTTTCTGATTGAATTGTGAAGGATAAAACCAACGCTACCGCCAAAGTCTAATCGTTCAAACTTAATGGAGGAAGTTTTCTTTAAACCCGAGTATCGTTTTAAATTAAACGATTTATTTTCCGAACGCGAAAAGTAATTAACTAAAAGTTAAATAATTTGGGAAAAGAGGTAGCGTCGTTCGAGGTGAAATTTTACGCGCCCGAGTCGTTTCCTTTTTCGCGGAAAAAGGGGTTAACGTTAAACGAATATTGTGCGTCGTTTGTTACGCAAACCTGGAATTTGTATTCTGATTTTTTTTCCCCGGCTGCCTTTTCCCGCAAACGCTCCCTGCACTCCGACCTTTCGTTCAACCCTTAAATTGCTTCGCCCGCTTCTTTTTGCCCGTCAACTCGGCCTTAGTTTTGAATTTATTGCTTGCGAAATACATACCGGCGTTTGGTTCCCTTTTCCGCTGTCGTACGACCAGTGTCGCGCCAAAGGAACGATTTTTGAAACGGGTCTTTCGCGTAGTCGTAGGTTTTTCTAATTTTGTTTGTCGAAGGAAAAACAAACCTAAATATACTGTCTGTTCTTTTTATTTTCATCGTTTAAAGTCGCCTGTGTATATGTCGAGTCGAGTTTATTGCCGGAATATGTCGTGTGGAAAATATGGCGAATTTTGGCCAAGTCTGTAACGTGGTCTGCGTCGAGGCGGATTTAATTACTAGATGGACATGAGAAGGGGCTGTAACGGTTTTATACGATAAAAAAACCCTAGAGTCATTACGGGTGAAATCGAAAGTTATACAAAAAGTTGTTACCGTCTAGTTTTCATTTTTATCAAATAGTTTGGAGAATTCGAGAAACTAATATATAACATGAATGCGGCTCAAAATGCCTTTTTTTCACGAGCACACCGCGCCTTGCCGAACGCGTTCATTTTTTTACAATTTGAATTTAATTTTTTTTAAACACAAATTTTCTTCTAATCTGAAATTTTACCTCACTGATAGGGTAGGAAGGGAGGGATGGTGAAGACGACAGATTTTCTAAAATTTGGTAAAAAGGTAACGAAAAAGTAGTGGATTTTGTCAAAAAATAGCGCAAGAATGAAACTACACGAAATATTTTTGAAAAAATTACACAAAAATTGTTCATTTTTGATAAGTTATTGGCAATTTTTCATGCATTGGCAGCACTGGTAGAATATGTGACGTCATATACTTTTTTTTCAATAAGCATATAACGCGTTCATTTTTTTACAATTTAAATTTGATTTTTTTTAAAACACAAAATTTCTTCTAATCTGAAATTTGAACTCGTTGACGGGATAAGGAGGGAGGGGTAGTGAAGATGAGAGATTTTAAAAAATTCGATAAAAAGGTAGTGAAAAAGTAGTGATTTTTCAAAAAAAAATCCGTTAGATATTCTGTGTTACCAGAGGCGAATTTAGATTCTTCCACCCATGGGCAGTAAATTCTTCTCGCTTCCCTCTGGGCACATCGAATGGGTTAATCATACGGGAAATTTTGCTGACCCAGTTACAAGGATGTGTAATAACATAACAGAAGAGTATTGGTTGGTTTGCGAAAAATGGTCAAGGGGGAGAGGTTGATGCATTATTCAAATATTTATTCTTACAAATCCAAGAGTTGTAATGCTGGGAATTCCACGAGGCAAAAGTCTGGGGCAAATGTTTATTCAATAATTTATTTTATAATGAAAATTAAAAAAGGTCATAATTTAAAATTTATGCTACAAAATTTGATGTTATCCAAGTTTGAAAATAATTACATTTATGTATTTAGCCGAATTTTCAAACAAAAACCAAGGCTATTACGTTATATCAGTTAGTGGGGAGAGGGGGGAGACCCTACTCGAAGTTTGTTCAGGGATCTCAGGAGCCCATTTCAACCATTTTTATCTATGTCAGTTTATACAAATATATAATAAAAAAATTGTTTTTGGCGGTTTCAACAAAAAAAAGGTTAAAATTCGAGTAACAGGGTTCTTTTGGCGACGAGTGCACTTGGTGATCAGAGTGGGGATGACCTTGGATCAAAATTGGGATAAGTCACTTTTTTAATAGGGGTGGAGGGGGAAGTGAAAAAATAAAAAACGTCTAAAATATAAACCAATTGATAGAGCATCAAAATATATACAACAGCTCTGTTCGTTTTGGCTTGCTTCTTATGGAACTTCTTTGAAATAATCTGCTTCTAGGAAAATCTCGTTCGTTTTGTCAATGTGACGTCACAGCAAAGCGTTCGTTTTATCGATTCTTTTTCGATTCTAGCAGATTTATGGCAGTTTTGGAGCAACTAAAAAGTTGATTCTTGAAATGCTTTTTAGATTTGTTTACATTTTTACTTTTTTGTCTCTTAGCGTTATAGCTGAAATTTTTTCCATAACCCCTACAATGAAGTCGTCATCAGATTCGGACGATGATGAAGAATCAATTAAATTCAGCAGATACAGATTTCGAAATTAAAAAATAATTAATTAATTAAATTAACAAACAGTCTTTCAAATAAGGCTCTCAAGAATTTCTTTTTTCAGTAAGACATTTTTGGTGAATTTACACGAAAATGAACGATAAAGCAGACGTCATTTTTAATTACAGTTGTGTAATTAAAGGATTGCCAAGCGTTTGTCGAAAAAATCTAGCGAATTGCTATTTCAAACGCTGATAAGAGAGGTTTGATAACAAAACAAACTGATTCAAAACCTTCCAAAACGAACAGAAATAGTTCACCAAAAAGAATCGTTCACGAATCGGATAAAAATCTGATTTTACTAGAAGCAGATTCTCAAGAATCTAGTGGCAAAACGAATAGAGCTAACATACCCAAAAATCGGCGTTCTAAACCATTTAGGAGGGGAGACCTCCCCTTATTTGACCTTGAAAAATTTTGCAGCCCCCCGATTGACCTAGGAGAGGTCGTGCTTCGGCATGATAGCGCCTTTTGGGGGTTTCGACTTTTCACCTCATCCCCACTTTTTTTTAGCACTAAAACATGATTTTGGATAATTTTTAACATTGTCAATTCTGTCTCATCGCTGTACCCCTCCCCCCTCAAATTGACCTAGGAGGTTGTCATTCGGCATGTACATGTAGTGAGTACCCGAATAGTGCCTTTTGAGGGTTTCGACTTTTCACCTTATCCCCACTTCTTTTTAGCCTTAAAACATGATTTTGGGTCATTTTTAACATTGTCAATTCTGTCTCATCGCTGTACCCCTGCCCCTTCAAATTGACCTTGGAGGTTGTCCTTCGGCATGTACATGTAGTGAGTACCCGAATAGTGCCTTTTGGGGGTTTCGACTTTTCACCTCATCCCCACTTCTTTTTAGCCCTAAAAACATGATTTTAGGTCATTTTTAACATTTTCAATTTCGTGTCATCGCTGCTCCCCTCCCATTCACCTAGGAGGTTGTCCTTCGGTATGTACATGTAGTGGGTGCCATAGTAGTGCCTTTTGGAGGTATTAACCTTTCACTTCTCCAGTTCTCCACCCTTTTTCAACCTCAAAAAACACGACCTTGAAGTCTCTTTTAGCGGTTTTCAGTCTTAACTCATGTAGAATATTTGAAAAAACGGTTCTTTGTGATTATATTGTAATACTACGTTCATGAAAAATTCGGCTTCAAAAGCTTCGCAGCTGCTGCGAATTTATTTTCTTTGTAATTTAGTCTAAATAAAATAATAACTGCAAAAGTATCAAAGATGACAGAAGAGTATTTAGAGTAAATTCATCAAATTTTCTTAATGCACCTCTCAATTTCTAAGCTGTGAAAAAAACAGAAACCATATACATTCATGAACTTCTTAACGTTGATTTCAAATAAAAAAAATCTTTTGAGAAACCTTTCAAACACGAGGCAACCATCACAGATATTTCACTGGTTTTCCAAAATCCACCACAAATATCAACTCCCACACACCATAACACCTTCGAAAAAGCTACCCAATCACGCAATCTTTCTTCAACTCCGCAGAAAAGTACTCTAAAGCGTTTAAAAATTAACACTTGCGTCCGTTGAACTTACTCGTCTACGATGCAGAAAAACTGCTCGGAATAAAATTAAAGCTTCGAGAAAAAGACGATTATTTAGTTGGATTTTTAAATAATTAATACCGGCTCGCGTATCGTTTGCGAGAAAGCTTTTAATATATAATCGGGTAAGTTTCACCTACTGACACATATGCGACGCGACGCGTCGCGTCTTATTCGCGCGGCGTTTCGCCAACTTAATAATTTCTCGAATACGTAAACGATTTCGAAATGGCGTTTCGTCGTCGCTACAGTCGATTTACTGAATAATAAATACACCGGCGAAAGATCCACGTAGGTAGTTAACTTCGCAAGACGTTAATTTTTTCACCGTACAAGCTCTCGCGTCAGCCGAACGAACACGAAATTACATTTTCGACTCGAACCAAAGCACCAGAGACGAGTAGCTAATTACGAAACATCTCGCCGAGCAATCGATACCGCCGAACACGACCAGAAAGCTAAATTATAAAACAAATTAAAACCTACTCGTAAATAATTTACTATTTCCTTGCACCTTTGGGATAACGTAGCTTCCAATCAATTTCAACCTGGCAACGTTTCCGTCAGTCGCAGTCAAACAACAAAATGGAAATTAATGAGTCGTTAATTTCGTCTAACATCTTCGCCGCCCGCGTCCAAAGGCCAGTGAAAAAACAACACGATGTCGGATCGCCGAAAAAAGATTGATCATTTGGGAAACGTTTCGTCACCCTTATTGATTTTTTCTCATCCGAGCGCCTTCCTTCTATAAGAAAATAAACCGTTTTTTTCTCTTCGCTCGTTCGCTTTATTGCTTCCAGTTTTAAATTACTTTTTCGAATGTCAAATTCAACGCCCCCTTCTTCTCGCTCAAATAAACCGTGAGGAAAATTCGTCGAAAAATTTTTGACAAGCGAAATCCCATACTCGATATTACTCCGGCTCCCTTCTCCGCTGCGTCACCACTAGCGATCCGTTCAATTAGAAAATTAAACCGGAAAGGGGGAATATCGACGACGTTGATATCTACTCCCGAATTACGAAACGGCAACTTGATTTTGAAAAATCAACTAGAAAATTTTTTCGATTGAAAAGACAAGCAGAAGTGTCAACGTTAGTAAAGTTGATTCTGAAGATTTTCAGACATTTGATCTACATATTTTGACCGAACAATTCAAATAATTACACCCCTTCCCCTAAAATTCGAACACCCTCAAATCGCATTGAAAACTTAGCCTCGAAGTACTTCACGAGAAATACCACCACTTGCTCTAAAGAGATTCGCAATTACTTGAAACGTCGAATTCGCCCACAATCACATTTTCTCACTTCATTTCAGATTTGCGGAGAAAAAAACAAAAAAAGTTATTTCAAATTACACCAATTAATTCGATCCCCGTGCTCGGTTATTCGATACAATTTGTACGTACAAAAATTAAATCCTCTGCGCTGGCAAAAGCTCGGAAAACTTTTCAAATTAAAACTTAATCAAAAAGGCGAGTCTTTTCGACGAGATGAAAAAGTATTCCGGTGTTCATTGTTTTCGCCGTTTATGCAAAATACTCTTATTACATCGGCGAAAAATCTCTTTCGAATTGAAATATTTTCCGCTTTCCAATTTGAAACGTCGAACAATACGGGAAATTTTATATTCTCCGATGAGTCTTCGAACGTTGTAGTAATAACGCGCGTACGAGTCGCATTTACATTTTTTTTTCACGTCGATGGTCCATTATGTAGTCGAGAAGTCGATATGGATACAAATATCATCGGTCGAGTGAAATTTTTTTCCTATTTTTTTACTTCGCAGTTTTGGGTGAAATTCAACAAAAAAGATATACTTGGTCGCGATGGGAATACGCTAGATTGAAAATAAAAATCAATTTTATGATAGATTCGTAATCCGAGACGTATAATGAACAAGTTCAACACGAAGAACTTTTTATTTCCAGTCTCTGTCGTCATACCCTCCCTCCCTCCAATCGCTATCTTCAAAATTACACTGCTGGTCATAGCGGTAAGGGGTATCATGTAAATTTAGGTAAATAATTGCTCACATTTTTCCCTATAGAAGCGTTGCTGTTGAACCACGGATGTAATTTTTTTGACTTTCAATAAAGAATTTGTGTACAGTAAGTGATTCCTTGTAATATCGTTGTTCGAAGTCTACTTGATTGTTTACTGTGATGTCACAAAAAAACAATTCAACATTTTTTTGTAATGCAAAAGAAAACAACTCAACATTTTCTGTGATGTCACAGAAAACAATTCAAACATTTTTTGTGACATCACAGGAAACAACTCAACATTTCCTGTGATGTCATAAAAAATGTGATGTCACAGAAAACGATTGAACATTTTTGTGATGTTACAGAAAACAACTCACCAATTTATGTGATGCCACAGAAAACAACTCAACATTTTCTGTGATGTCACAGAAAACAACTCAACATTTTTTGTGACATCACAGGAAACAACTCAACATTTCCTGTGATGTCATAAAAAATGTGATGTCACAGAAAACGATTGAACATTTTTGTGATGTTACAGAAAACAACTCACCAATTTATGTGATGCCACAGAAAACAACTCAACATTCTCTGTGATGTCACAGAAAACAACTCAAACATTTTTTGTGACATCACATGAAACAACTCAACATTTCCTGTGATGTCATAAAAAATGTGATGTCACAGAAAACGATTGAACATTTTTGTGATGTTACAGAAAACAACTCACCAATTTATGTGATGCCACAGAAAACAACTCAACATTTTCTGTGATGTCACAGAAAACAACTCAAACATTTTTTGTGACATCACAGGAAACAACTCATCATTTCCTGTGATGTCATAAAAAATGTGATGTTACAGAAAACGATTGAACATTTTTGTGATGTTACAGAAAACAACTCACCAATTTATGTGATGCCACAGAAAACAACTCAACATTTTCTGTGATGTCACAGAAAACAACTCAAACATTTTTTGTGACATCACAGGAAACAACTCAACATTTCCTGTGATGTCATAAAAAATGTGATGTCACAGAAAACGATTGAACATTTTTGTGATGTTACAGAAAACAACCCACCAATTTATGTGATGCCACAGAAAACAACTCAACATTCTCTGTGATGTCACAGAAAACAACTCAAACATTTTTTGTGACATTACAGGAAACAACTCAACATTTCCTGCGATGTCATAAAAAATGTGATGTCACAGAAAACAATTAAACATTTTTGTGATGTCACAGAAAACAACTCAACGATTTATGTGATGCCTGTGATGTCACAGAGAACAATTCGTCATTTTCTGTGAAATCACGGAAAACAATCAATCAGACTTCGACCAACGAAATTAAAAGGAATGGAATCAAAACTAACTACTGTATACAAATTCTTCACTGCAAGTCAAAAAAATCACGTCGCAGGGATTCAAAGAGCAGCGCCTCTACAGGGAAAAATGCGAGTAATTATTTACCAAAACCCTTCACATCTGGGCCCACCAGTTGTGTATGTTGTTATTCTAGTGTCTACAGCGAAAACTAAATTTTATTCCATATTTGCTCGATAAATTGGCAAATCCGGGAGATTTTTCAATGTCCTATCAGTAAGTCGAGACGTAACAGTTCTACGAAAGGATTGATAATAACTAAAAACATTCTCTATGAAATTCCATTACGACCTGTATCATCATCAAGACCACAACTCCCTCACAACCCCATCCGCTACCACCGCAAAAGTGCAAAAAGACATCGAACACGAGCTTTCCAGCCAAAAGCAAAACGAACAAAAACTCCGATACGAATTCCACCACCAAACTCGTTAAAATATTTGCAAAGGTCGTTCCATACACGAAATCACAATCAACGACGAACCATTCGGATATTGTACACGTTCGGTGACATTTGCAAACATCGAGTCGCGTTCTTTACAAAGAAACACGATTACGTATGATTGATAGAATAAAAAAGTAATCAATATTACATCGGTAAAAGCACGTTATCAATACGCCGAGCAACAGTAATAGAACATAGAAAATGGATGATGAAAAAGGAAGAAGGAAAAAAAAAAACACGTTAAGGTTTTATCGAAAACGTGTGTACCGTTAAAATACACATGTAATAGATGCTTTTCAATACCGAGAATAAAAAGAGTACAAGCTCAATCATCGTATCACGAAATTGCTGAAGAAAAATTTCACCGTTTATCGTCTCTAAATCATGGCGTAAGTGAAATCATATATCGAAAGGTTCGTTTTCGCGTACACTATCCGTTATATTTCATTTTTATAACGAAACAGCTCAAGAAAACAGGTATACGAGTAAAAATCTAAACCGCGCGTCGTAATTCACCGCGTGACGAAAATATCTCGAAATATTCAACCGATTTTCCATCCTTCAACGATAACAACCTCCGAAAAAAATCATCAAAACGCTGCGAGTTTTAAAAGCACATCTGTATACAAGACGCTACACGCAAGAAGTTCGCCTTCAAACGTTACATAAGTTAAACTATTCGTTATTAGATTAAAAGGCGTATTTGGAATAGTTTACTCTTTTAAAGGCATATTACGAGCTTTACATTCTGAAGCAGGCTCGGTTTCGCGTTTCATGAAACCTATACAGGCCTCGGTGAACCGCAAGTACTTCGTAGAAATAAAACTAATTCGCTCGGCGAAGAGGAACTTCCTTGGGGCGAAGAGTTCGCTATGCGTAGCAACCCGCAACACAGCATACGTGGGGGGATACATATTTGAAAAATATTCCTTTAATAAAAGTCCTACGCCAAGATCACGTGTTCACCTGAAGATGACTGTTTTATGTATTAGCCGAAACGTAATTTGTATAATTTTTCCATCGGTATAATGCGTTATAAAAAAAATGTTGAGTTATCATTAAAAAACCTTTTTTTATTTTTTCTCGTTTTTAATATTGTTTCTCGCTCAAAAAGTCGAAATTTTCTTTTTAATTTTAAAATAATTTAGCGATTTTTTTGGAATCGAAAAAGTTGATTTTTTCAAAAAGCAAAACATAGCGTACAAAAGCCGACTTTTTTGACTTAAAAAAAATCGCAAAATAATCTTGAAACTATTTCAAACAAAAAACGTTATGCGATCTATCACCCAAAAATCAGTAGATTTTGAGAAAAAAATTATTGAAACGATGAAGTTTAGCGCGCGCGCGTAATCGGTACTTCTCACTGCGCAGTAGCGCCTCGTTTACGGTTACGCGCGTTGCTGCGATGTTACTACAAGCCTAACGCTCAGCGACGCGCAACAGTAAACGAAGCGCTACGCACAGTGGGAAGTGTCAATTGACGCGCGCGCGTGGGTTTTGCAATTTTTGACTATGGCCTCGGGGAGGCAAAATTTTGAAAAAAATTTACGACATTCAGGGGTTAAAAATACATTGAAAAAATGAGGGTTGAAAGTTTTGCCGAGGGATATAGACAGTTAAAAAAAAATGAGTCGAAAACGCTCGTTTAGAGGTGGAAAAATTGAAGTGGGGGTTGTTGATTTTTTCATAAAAGATCCTTGTAAGGGTCTACCATGTACCAAAATTAGGATTAATTCCGTTGACTGTAATTAAAAAAAAAATTACTTCTCGAAAACGGGGAGAAGGGTGAGCTGAAATTTTGGTTAGGGAACGTTTCACGATTGTACTCACCTAATATCCAAATATCAAAATCTGGACCCCGAGGTAGATCGCCTATGCTCACTTGCCTATAGCCTTTAACTCGACAGGGTATCTTTGGAAAATGAGGGGACGGAATTTTTCAAACTTTTCAACACGTGGGCACGTCCCTCACCCCCTTACCCCCTTCACTGTCACCACCACCCTTAAGAAATCTTTTTCTATGAAACCGAACGCCGATAGAAATAAACCTTTATAAATGTCACATCTCGGATACTCAATTCTAGGGAAAATGTCAAAGGAGCAAACTGGGGGCGGGATTCTGTACCATCTCGAACCATCTAATCATTCCACTCATATTGTAACAACGTGTACACTCGGAAACAAATCGTAATCGCATCTTACACATCAAATTACCATAATTTACACGCCTTCGGTACCATCGATCTGCAACAATAATACCTCGACGTAATATCATTTGCCTGCTAATACATCCTAAGGCGTCTAATATAGTTTGCGAATCACTCGGTATATCTATGACGAGATTAATTTATTTTCAATTCTGCAAACTTTCCTTCGTCGATAATCTCGCCGCGTAGTATACTAATCGAATTACACTACGAATACCTTTCCGAGTAAGTTTTTAATAAAACACGCGACACAAAATCGCATCCAAAATTGAATTTCCAACAACAAACCCGCATACGTTCGTTTCACAGGGTCGACCAGCCGGCAGGTATAAATCAGCGCAATCTAAGCAAAAGTTGGCCTAGCTGAGTTCAAAAATACACGTCGCCTTATTGACGACCCGCGTACTGCGTTATCTAACGAGAAAAACTTTTCCGAGATTTAAAATTTTCCACCATTTCTCCCTCATTTTTTTCCTTCAGCCCGGAGCAGTTTTATCGTGTAAAAAAAAACAAATCGAACAATAGGGTTTGTATAGCCAGCGGCGTTAAAACATTTCGATTTTGACTCTTTTGTGCATTCGCAGAAAAAAAACATCTTTACTGGGAACTTAATTTTGATCATCTTCACTTTTTTTTACTGTCGCGTTCGCGGGCGAATTTTCCAGGCTCTTTTTTCAAATCGTGCTTCGACGATTTGATTTTCATTCGCGAAAAGACAATTTTCTTATAGGTTTTATTTGGGCAACTTGTATAAGAGTTTCCTCCCTTTTTAATTTTCGGTTGCTGATTAAGAATTCTTTTAGTATTTACGCGAATGAGGCGTGAAAAATCTCGAGATATTTTCGATTCGACGCTTTCACCTCGAGCACAGCCTCCTCAGTAAATTTACACTCTCCCAATTTTCAGTGTAATCCTTTTAATTAGAAAAACTCACGTAAGCAAAACTCTTATCCTCGGTTAATTTACTTTCGCGGGTGAAAACATCGAAAAGAAAACAGACCCGTAAACTTTTATTGCCCGCCATTTTCTCGATACAGCAAATACATAAGCTCGAAAAATACATTCGAAAGTGATGATTCAAGAAACTCTGAAACTTTTTCAAAAACAACTTTCACAAAATTTTTATACGTTTTACTGCGACAAGGCTGCGTAACGTGGCCAAAAATTTCTCCGAGATGTAATTTATTACTTCTTTGTTTTTGCCGGCAGAATTTCAATGCTTCGAGAAAACTTTCGCGAAAAATTATTCCCTTTTACAACGAAAACTACGAACAACGAAAAAATCTCCACGTTTCAACCCCCGCAAGCCAAATAAACCCTCGAAGTGCAAAAAAAACCTTAAATCAATCGCTCCAAACGAGGTTTAGATTTGTAATGCGATTTTTCCACTATGAAAAGAGTTCTTTGGAAGGAAGGGGAGAGCGGCGTGTTAATTTCGAAATTCGCCAATTTCACCATTAATATTTTGCCCGACGCGATTTTATAATATTTTCTTCCAAGTTTTCCCAACTTTTTTCCTTGCTCGTATCGACGTTTTTTGAAAAACAAAATGTGAAAAATTATCTAGAAAGCGCCCAAATTATTCCTTATTCGTTTCATTCGCAGTTGAAACCATTTTTTGGAAATTTATTTGACGGAGAAATCCTTGAAAATTCGTTCTACGGAATTTTTTTAATTATTATCGTGGAAAAATTCCTTTCACTTTTTTCGTTGATCGCCTTACTTCGTGGAAAATTTTCAGGTTCGGTTCTCTGAGAACGTCGAAACATAAAATTAAATTTTTTTTTAAAAATCGTACGATTTCGCCGAAGGTTTTTGTTTTTTTTGCACCTTTTTCACAGCCAATTTAAACCGTTATTTTTCATTTTTTTTTTCGTTTTAAAAAATGACGGAAAAAACAAAAAATATATTGCTTTATTTCAGAAGTTTTCAACAAAAAGTATTTAATTCGCGATGAATATTATTTGGAATTGAAAATTCCGTAAGAGCCAGTTTCAATAACGTTTTACCCATTACCCATCCATTCCTGAGTCATATGCCATGCGGGGGAGAGGGGAGGAGGTAATAATACTTGGATTATTTTATTTTCAATTACCAAAACCAGTTTCACAAAACAACCGTAAGATAAAAAATCGAAATTTCAAAGTCACAAAAACTATATCAAGCGACCTATCAAAATACACTAAAATTTCGCGTAAAATTCGAAAATTTCGTTGTTTTTTCGATAAGATGAAAATTCCACCGAATACACGCATTTAAACGCCGAAATCCATCTGCAAAACTGAACATACCTACTTTCGAGACATACCCGCAAAATAACACCTTAATAGCTCCAAGTTCACGCGAGAAATCCGCCCCAACATCGCTCGCACGCCGCCAAACGTTTTAACCACAGCCACCATTCCAATCACTCGTTTTCACACCAGCGAAGCAAATTAAACAAAGCCGAACCCTCCGAAAGGGCGGAAAAGCTGACGTTATTCCTTTATAATTAAATATTAAGAAACGTAAACAAATCCGACGTCGTAGAAGGCGGCGGTCCGGGACGCGACGCTCGTACGGGATAGCGAGAGCATGAAAAATGACCCAGATTTGATTAATATTTATAGAAAAAGAGAAAGTCAAGTACTAAAGAAAACATTTCGCAATAAAACTTTTGCACGGTTAAAAGTTTACGCAAAAGCGTGGCGCGAATTTCCCAAGTATACGCGAATTTTCAACATTACACGCCCTTCGCTCCGCTCGTGGAAAATTTTCGCTTGCGTAATGATTAAAAAAAATCTTATAAATCGACGAACAGCTAGAAAATGCTGCCTTTTTTTCGCCTTTTTTTTTCCGTTCCAACGTCGTCGAAACAATGCGAAAAATTTCCCCTTTGAAAAATTAATACGACGAGTCGAATTTTTAAACGCGGAAAAAAAGCAGGTGAGATTTTCGCGAAAGCGAACCACGGCGAAATTATGCCGAATATTTTTCGCCCCGCTTCGCAATTCGCGAAACGAAAAGAAGGTTTAGGGAATATTAAAGATGGAAAAAAACACCGTAACGAATCAAAACAACCGACGAATAAAATTATGGTAAAAATTCGTCGCCGAAACTACCCAGCGTCGATTTTATTTCGCATAAACCGTGTGAATATAAACAGCGGCTTTGGATAAAAAATTTATGTAAGAAGAGATGACAAGCTTCGTTGTAATAAAACTCGCTGCGACGGATGTCGGCTAAAGTTTGCCTTTAGTTTATCGCCGACTACGGTCATCTTTGTTATCTCTTTCGACAAGTTTCAAATTTTCAAATTGCACCCTACGATATCTTGTTTCAGCATCCGCCAACGTCACCGCGTCAATTTTATCGCAGCAGTCTTGAAAATTCGCAAACGTCCTGCTTCTGTGGTATTAATTAAACGAAAATTGCGATAATTACGTCTCTTTTGAGTATACTCGCGAATTCGATCCATTTAGTAAATCGAAAACGCTCCTTGAAACGACACTACTGCCTGTTATCTCTTACCATATCTTATTCTTCTCCACCAACACAAAAGCACCGCCTTATACCGTACACGTATATTTGTATTTGTTTACAATGATATTCGAGCCGGATTTAGGACCTCGTTTTATCACGTATATTTTCGGCCAATACGTTACATTAAATCAAGGACTCGATTTCATGCTCGAAATACAGATTCACTCACGGTTGCACTCATATTCGAAGAGTACACGTGGTAATCCGCGAGGGAGCGTACTTTCCATGAATAAATCCAAACCAGGGTGCGAATTACAGAGGCGGAGGCCAGCGGGGTATATTTTTCTGATATTCTGCCAAATTATTACGTCGCCTAAAAGGTTTCCTCGATTATTAAATCTGTCAAAGACACATCTCAAGCGATATACAGGGTGTTTTGTGGGTAAACACCGAGAAAATAGCAACCCAAGTGACATCCGTGTGATATAAGTTGCCTATTTGTTGGTTTCACCAAGAACAAAAGCGCATACTTTTGCCTAACTTGCAATTTTAAGGAGTAAAATGACATAGATACATCACTCAAGATTGAAAAATGTTTAAAAAAATGTAAAATTACTTCAAACAAACCACGAAGCCAAATTTTTCACAGCTGAATCTCGTCACTCGATTTTTACACACACTACTCTTCTGACCTCTGGTTCTAAATAGTTTTCTTTTCAGCTCTTAGCAGGAATTCTCTACGGAGAAGCTGTTGTTCGACACGTTCGACTCTCCGAAAAAAAATCCTGTTTACGGAGCGGCAAACACGCGGAAAAAGTTCCATTAGATCGGACCCTCTATAGGTGCTTCGGTAGCGCGCCGCATTAAATATAGATCCATATTTTCTTTCATACGTGTTCGATTACACGAGTATACCCGCGACTACGTCGTGCCTTCGGGGTTTAATACGGCGAAGTGAAAATACGTGTTTTTTTCCCTCGATATATCGTCTTTCAAGGTTGGTCCGTGCATCAAAGCACGTACCATACGACACGGGCACAATACGTTAAGTGTGTTTTTGGAGAAAAAAAAAATAACACGCCAAACATCTCATCCATCTCTTCTTCGCTGAGCTAAAATTCAGGCCTGAATAACCTTATTCAAAACATTGCAGCAAAATCACGAAAACATTATACTGAAAATTGCCCAATCAACAAGACCACTTCTGAAGACACATAACAAAGGCATATTTAGCTAATTACACGATGACCAGTCGGTAAAAGAAATATTTCAATACATGGAAGTTGGCAATTTCAACACTTACTGAAAAAATTGAAGTCCTCTATGTTTTTGTGGTTTTCAAAAAGATGATACTTACAAGGGAACAACGTGAGGTGCCGGGCTCGGATTTGAACGAGAGTTGGATTTTTGAAAAGTGCAAGTCAAAAAAACCCAGAACCAAAATTTCACCTGCTCAAGTTCACTTTTTGATTTTTGGCGAATTTTTGAAATTTTAAAATTACAATATTTCTATTAAAAATAGAGAATTGAAAAAAAAATCATGAAAAATAATTTTAAATCGCGACTACCTTTCCCCGATTTGGACTCGCTGAATTCGAAAATCGTATCGACGAGCCATTCTGGAGCCTCCAGCGTGATTTTCACTTTTCTTTTGACATGCTCTTTCCAAAAATCCAACTCCCATAGACACCTCGAGAGGTTCCCTTGTTAGTTGGCAAATTTTATTGCAATACAAAATTTTCTGAATCCACATTTTTTACAACATAAATTATGCTTAAAAACCTTCCCAAAAGAAACGAAAACTACACATTTTTGTGGTACAAATGTAAAAAAATTTCTCATCGCTTCGCTCGGACAATTTTTCCATATTTTAAAATTGTTTAAATTTGAATGAAATCGTTGAACAAAGAAAGCGAGAAATTATAGATTAGATGGGTAAAAATTGCATTCGAAAAATCATATTCATGTAAATAAGTACAAGTACTAATCAACTTCATCATACACCTACATATTTCACTTTTTCATTCCTTTTTCAAAAATACTGGTTGACATTTTCTCGAAATTTTAATTCTAGTCGGTATTTCGTACTAATATATTCCCCTTCCCCCCCAATGATGAGGTTCGCTTCGTCACTGATTATTATGTACCCACCCGCCAAATTTGGCTGTTGCGCCACTAATAGTGCTGATATACTTTCGATTCTCCTGCAGGCAAATGAAGCAACGGCCATTTCATCGTTTTGTAGATTTTTTTAATTCTGTAAATACAGGGTGTTCCGGGGTAGAAGTAAGGTCTTCAACCCAGAAACTGTGCAACAAAAACTGAGTCTATGTATGCATGTTTGCCTAGCCCCCGGGCCGCAGGGGCAGCGGTATACTCTTTCAAAAAAAATTTTTTTTCATTTTTGTCAAGTGATTTTGAATAATTATACCTCAATTACTAAAATAGATAGAAACATGCGGTTTGTTCTGAGAGAAAGATAATTTTATCTAAATTATTCTAGTGTGGATGATTTTTATGTTTGGTTAATATTCAAGGGTGTAAATGACAAATTAAAGAGGAAAACACGTTTCAAATTGTGAAATTTTTATCGTTTTTATTGAATTATTCAAAAATTTCTTCTCATAACATATGACTTTAATAAATGTTTTTAGAAGAAAAAAGTTTGATCTTTCCAATGCCACAAACCTCATCTTTCTATCTTAATTAGATCAAAAGTTATAAAAATTAAAATTTCCAAAACTTTTTAAAATTATGTCAATTTTTGCAATTTTCAATTTTTGAACGACCATAACTTTTTAACTATGTGAGATAGAGAGGTGAGGTTTACGGCATTCAACAGGACGGTCTTCCCCCCTCCAGAAGCACTTGTCAAAATGATCGGCATAAAAAGATATGTTAAAAAAAATTACGAATTGATGAAAAACCTCACTTATGACCAATCACTTTGATGAGAATTTCACAATTTGAAACGTGTTTTCCTCTTTAATTTGTCATTTACACCCTTGAATATTAACCAAACATAAAAATCATCCACACTAGAATAATTTAGATAAAATTATCTTTCTCTCAGAACAAACCGCATGTTTCTATCTATTTTAGTAATTGAGGTATAATTATTCAAAATCACTTGACAAAAATGAAAAAAAATTTTTTTTGAAAGAGTATACCGCTGCCCCTGCGGCCCGGGGGCTAGGCAAACATGCATACATAGACTCAGTTTTTGTTGCACAGTTTCTGGGTTGAAGACCTTACTTCTACCCCGGAACACCCTGTATTTATTGTGACGAAACTGAAAGTGATTTAAACTTCACTATGAATTACAGCATCAACATTCACTTTCCATACGATGAATCTTACAAAAAGAATTCGTCTAATCGAAGAAACCTGAAGGGTGCAAAAATAAAAGCCAAGTCGATGTTTATACCTCTTATATGTATTATCAAAACTCTTGTGTATGTTTCGGGCATTCTTATACGAGTAAATTTCCAAGGCTGCGAGTATATGAAAAGGCAAAAGAATTGTTTGTCCCTTGGGGCAATGAAAGCTTCGAAAATTCGTACTACGGTTACAACTCCGTAAAAGCTCCACTCGTATGTTCCAAGTTGCACTTTTTAACTACCCTCGCCTTACAAGCTGACCGTACCTTTATTAAAGGTTATGCGCTTTCCGTTGCTTTTTATTTTTACCTCGATTTCCTTTTTCCCTTTAGTATTTTTCTTTCATCTTGGCTCCCGAACACATGCATGTTGGGGAGCGAGACGGGTCACCTTTGTTGATCCGGTCTCGCCCTTCGTCTTTCTATGCTCTTTCCACGACATCAGCTTTCTATCAAACGTTGAAAGTTTTCCTTTATCTTTCATACGTGGGTATGAATTCAGGTGTTTTCTCGCCCCCTTTCGCATAACCTTGTAACGTATAGAGTAAACCAGAACGTGGGCGGCGTTGACGTCGAAATGAAATTTACCTTGTGTCGTGGAGTATTTCAAGGGGCTCTTGATGAAAATTTCCACCACGCTGCAACACGACGTACTCGAGCGTAAGTAAGCTCGCGGACTGTAAAATACCAGCGGCAAAATAATACCATATCTTTGTACGTAGCACAGATAGGCAAAAGTTACGTAGAGCTTTTTTCGTACGATAAATCATCAATTAAACGAGTACAACCATTTGAGCTCCGTAACTCGTTCGATTTCAAATTCAGGTAAAACGCAGAAATACGCTTTTTAATAGTACATCGAAATCTCTACGATGCAAATTACTACGCAATTTCGTCTACACCTGAATTTTGAAAAGTTACAGCGTTTCAAAGTTTCAGTCATCATAAGCGAACCCATCTTTTAGAATTTCGATAGCTCCGCAAAATAAGTTCTTCGCGCCTTTTCCGCAACTGCCTCATTAACGAAGTAGCAGCACGTGAAAGAACGACAATTTATCGTACAAACTCGACGCCTTCAAATACCAACGCTGGCAAAAATACCAACACTTGCGTAACTAAAGTTGCAGCACGACGATACGAAGGCGCTTCGATACATCAGTACACACGGTATGAAATCGAATTTTCAATGTTTTCTAACCCGGCGACGACTAAATTTTGAAAAATATCAAAAAACGACACGCCGCCGAATCGAATAAAATTCAAAACACGTGGAAAAATTTAAATAAAACTGCAAAAATTCACCGCCATTTTCATCGATATCGGAAATTTAAACAATTACAAAGCCCGAACACCGTTGCCAAATATCCTGTTCGAGACCAGCACCACGACAGCTTTCACGATACTAATTTCAAAACTGCCTTTTATAGTACCTGTTACGTGTCTGCGTAAATGAGACTTTCGTCGAGCCCCACTTCATCCTATTGTTCGACTCCTGTCGGCTATTCAACAAGAGCCATATCGAGTATCGAAACTTTCCAAAAAGGGTGAAGCGACAAAAAAAAAACAAGTATATCGGCGAAACGATAGGATAAATTGTATGGGAAAAATAGAAGGTATTCTAATCGCAACTCCATTAAAATGCTATCTCGAGAATATCCGCCTCTTCTTATATTGAAGCTAACTGCTTTTCGGTGTTGAGGTAATTTTTCAACGTAACCCAACCGACAGGGTAACGTTAAAGTAAAAGTCTGACCGTTAGTTTTCTGTCAGGTTGTTCTTTTTTTTCTCTTTTTCGTTCGAGTTGTTGGTTGTTTTGTGTGCATGCATTTTTATTCGTCTGACAAACGCTCCCAACGGAATAATCTTTCGCTAAATTTTTCCTACCGTCGTCGTAACTAACCAAACCGACTGAAATATTAACGTTTTTTTTTTCCTATCCGACATGCTACAACGCAGAGTACTCTCTGCGGCGTTCTTTATTCTTTACCTTTTTATCGTTTTGTTAGTCTGTGTAACTTTTTAAATATTCAAGCTTTTGGTGTTTCGTTATTTTTTCCCGGTGCCTTTTCGAGAATCGGATTATGGGCCGATTTAAATGAACAATAAATTCAGAAAATCCGATAATTTCGAGGCAAATCCATTTCGAATGATATTTTAATCGGGAAATTCGTTCGATTGCATGAGATTCTGGACCGGAGCATGAAAAAATTATACGTACAATTTAGAACTTCGATAGCTCCTGAAATACGCGAGGTAGGCAAAATTTGAACATAACCTATTTTACAAAATATAAAATACTACATCGAATCGGTTACAACTATATTTCACGTAACTTCCATACTACCCGAGTTAAACACCATCGAACTCCGTAATTTCACAAATCACTCCGGAAAAAAAATAAACACAAATATGTGTGCACAACTTACACCAAAACTACTCTCAAATCTTCACGAAATCTCCAACATTTCACGTCTACCTCGTTTATCCGACGATTCATCAGAATTGCAATCCTTTGAGCTTCATGAGACCTCGAATTTCCGAAAAAAATACACACAACGAGTTACACGAGAATTATATTAACAAAGTAAACTTTCTTTCTCCATTATCTCATTCGATATCACCCCCTCACGTCCTCTCGCCGCCTCACCTCATCGTATCGTCGATTTCGCGAAAATAGCTGAAAAAAATTTCGAAACTTCGCGCAAATCGCTTCTAATAACAAGTTACTCGCTGATATACAATAATGTGTGCGGAAAGATCGACATTTTATTCGGTTAAATGTGTTATACTTGATGTAATTTGTACAAGACACGCTATCACCCTTTATACCTTAACAAAACATTAAAATAATTTCCAACGCTTTGAATAGCGTATGTAACTTTTATTGGATTTTTTGCCTCCGCCTGCTTCCCCCATCCGAGGAAATTCTCCCTCGACGCGGTATCATTTACGTTGTACTCATTAGGCTCGTGTGTATTTCGCGAGAAAAAAAAACGTCTCGATAAAACTACGTCGATTTAAATTCGCCCTTCGAATAAAAAATTCCCTTTTACACCAATTTCGCGAGATATTCCCGTCGCCGGATGAAATTCGATCTCGTCGACGATATTGGAACGACGAACGACGTATAAGGCGTATTTTCATCGCGTAATTATCGAATTCCATTCGATAATCGACTCTACGATATGAGAAAATGATCTAATGTATTACGAAGATAATCACCGAAGTTGCGGAGATTCCATGGAGGAGTGAAACATACACGAAGCTTTTTCAATTACGGATTCGTTTGAAGAAAATGCGATTTTTAAATCGACGTAATTTTTTACCAATTCATCAACCGTTGCTCTCAATTTTAAGCTAGTTTTATTCGAATTAAAAATCTATTATCGCGAATCGACGAGAGTTTACTTCACTGCCGACATTTACGATTTTTTTTTCCGCCCTCGATTAAATTAATTTTAATAAACGAGGAAACGTTGTGAAAAAAACATCAAAATATGGCTATTTGAGCTCATTTTTTTCGTCAACGGCAAAACACGCGATATCGATTGCGTCTAATTTATTCAACTCGACGTGTCGGTGAATGTTCGGCGCTAATTAGATAATAGAATTTTACTTCATTTTGTGAGGGTAAAATATTTCACGAATTAGCCCCTTTGATGTTAATCATATCGCTGTTATTTGCCGTAACGTAGTTTTTTGAATAAAAATTTTCAAAATTTTCACCGTCATCGAGTCTTTCAGACACATTTCGTCTAGAGACGATCAACACGATGTGGAAAAAATTTCACAAATGTAAATAATCCGAGAAATTTGAGGACCTTTCGAAGGAACGAATATGCAACTTATTCTACACGAGGTCGTCAAAGTTGCGAAGATCCTCGACAAAAGCAAAATCCAAAGAAATAACGCAATTTTTTTCAAATTTATGTAAATAAAAAATGTGAAAATTTGTCCAATTCTGAATTAAAATAAAAAATTGTCACAAATGATTTAATTAAGTTTTTCTTTTAATAATGTAAAGTAATTCATATTCAATAATTCGAATTTTTTATACGTTCAATTCCAAGATTCGAAATTTTTTTCATAAATCGAAATATCAAGTTAGAAGTTTACATCGATGAAGTAATTAACAATTACCAAAAACCTAAAATTTTAATTTTCTCAAATTCAAGTCTAAATGAAATCGCATTAACAAAATAATTCATCGAAATTTTACAATTTTACTCATTACATTTTTTTACGTTTGAAAATCTTCCTTCCGCCCGCCAATCAAACACTATGGCAACCTTTGGTGAACGCAACGTGACAACTTGAATATCACAAAATCATCAAACAGGAGAGAAGACGATCGGGGATGAAAAATTTTGAAGAAGCTCGCAGGAAAATTTTCCAAAAACTCCGGAAAATTACATTTTCGCAATTACCTCGCTCGAGGTAACCTGCACTCCTTCGGTTTCGAAAATCTGCAACTGAACAAACCACGTCGTAGAATAAGTTGCTTTAATCTTCTTTCGAAGGATTCAAATGGATCTCGATCATTTGGTATATGCGAGAATTACTCGATATGAGATTTTCGACCTCGTCAAATGGAGAAAATTTCGTCGAAAAATTACAATCACATGGTAGCCAGCTCAAGGATACGAATAATTAAACACAATCAGCCACGAAAAAACCTCGCCTAAGCCTGATCGCGACGGCAAAAAAAAAAACACTGATAACCCATCGATGAACACCAAGCTAAACTTTATCGTATCACGCCTTAGCATCACAAAAAGCTCTAAAGCTCATAAAAAAAAAAAAAAAACACCGTAAAAATTATACCAAAATTAAAATAAAACTTTCGCCTGGAAATGAACCGTATATTGTACGTACCTGTTTAGCGAAATACTTTTCACTTTGCTAGGCTGAAAGCTGTTAAAGCAGAGACCCAACTTATCATTAAGATCACGGGAAAGCAAACACTGTTTGCAATCATCGACTCGACATTACACACGCGAAGCTGGGCGCCATGCCGGGACGCCGCCAAACTAACGAGACCAAATTAAAATGCGCGCGCATCCTTTCACCACATTTTTCCGAATCTTTTTCTTTACTCGGCAGCTTTTCCTATCTCACTTTTTTCGCTAATAGTACAAAAGCTCACGAAACCTAACCGCAAAGTTGACCTTAGACCGGAGTATTTTTATGTTTCGATGGGACCAATTTCGAAATTACAATTTATTATCGAGGCGGGAAGATCATTTCGGAGGTTTATGTGTGGTAGCAAAAAAATCTAGA
>QBDW01006936.1:0-75191 GCA_003261595.1 Maconellicoccus hirsutus
AAAAAAAAAAAAAAAAAAAAAATACGAGGAATAATTTTTTTCGCGTATAAAACCGCATGCAAATTTTCCTAACTTTGCACGTTTTTCAAAATTTTTCATTTTTAATTATTCACATCACCCGAATAATTCCACTTTCACCTAAAACCGAATAATCGCGACGAAAAGCGGAATAATTTAAATTTTTTTATTTTTCACGCAATTTTCGGACATTTAAGATTTCGGCGATTTCGTCATCGATATATTAATTTTTATTAATTTTATTAATTTATTTCGTCTCGATGATTTCTCGCATTTCGATGATCTCGATCGACTCCGTCGTTACATATATTCGCGAATTTAAATTCAAATCACCAACCTTCACGCGAAGCAATTTATCGATTTTCTCACGCGATTTGAATTTTATGCAAATTTATTATAATTTTCATCACGTTTTATCGCCCTCGTCGCGTTCACTTGCACTCTCGCGTTCTCCGATTGATTCGTCGATTCGATCGGATAACTCGAGAATTCGCGAATAAATCACGAAGTCGTTGGTAATTTTGGGTAATTCTTCGGACGTCGACGCGTTTGAATTCTTTCATTGGCGTGAAAAACTCTCATCCTTGTCCTTTGAGATTTCCAGACGCTGACCGACTCCTCCAAAGGACTAATTACGAGATAACATTGAATCCTCGTTGATTAAATCGCGAGAAAAAAAATCACCGCGATGATGGCATCGAACAAGGGTATTCGAAGGGGGCAGGGGCAATCGTAACTCATCGTAGACCGGACAATTCGCCTTTTAAAAACACCGCATCGGAGATCTATTCCAATCATCTTCCAGGTTTCGTGTTTCGTTCGAGGTTAAAAAGTAACCCCGTCGATGTCGCATGCACCGATGTTGGTTTTTTGCTAATTATATGCTAATTAATTCCACGTATACACGCTTTAGACGCGTTAATCTGCCGGATTCAGGTTTGTTTACGTGTACGATGTCACTTGCCAAAATCACCCATTGTTTGGATCTTATTTGTGGTCGCGAAAAACCCAGCGAGTCGCGGTATTACGTAAGCGATGGGACTTGAAATCTAGATCATCGGGTCGACCAATGATCCAAGAAATTAGTCAAGGTTGCTAGTAATGTTTTCTGTACGCGGATTTGCCTGGATTCGAATTCATTTGGACAATTGGCAAATCGTTAAGAGACGCTACAATCTGATCGTAAAATTAATCCGTCGACTTGTAAATGGTAAAATACGAGAAAAAGAACGAGACAGAGCATCAAAGACCAAAAACCGGTTTCCATTGGAACGACACCCGATTAGAATATTATTTATATAATACTCGTCGATATTATGAAATACGACGCGAATTAATTCGTATACGTGAAAAATAATACATTTTCAAAATACACGTCTCGAGTAAATAATTTAATTATCATCTACCAAGGTCACCGACGCAAACTCGGCTACAATATGAAAAAAAAAATCCGCAAAAAAATTCGGCTCGTAAATTCACCGTGGTTATTCACTTTTCGAATCATTTTGGCTGCATTTCAAGAATTATCGTTTGAATTTTCATCGTTAATTATGTCAACGTGTAATTTTGAAGGATGTCGCGGGTTTCTCTATCTACCTCTCTTCGTCACCGGCTTCGTGTCGCTGTCACAGATTGATGATTATGTTAGCAACCCAACGAGCGCGCAATTGAGCGGTGTATTTTAAAAATTACCTTTTTTTTTTACCGGCTTAGATATTTTTCATTTGACCTTGCGACAAACGCTGGCGTGACAAAAAACTAACACATGGATACACGACTGGAGAATCGTTACACGAGGCTAGATTAATAATTCTAATTAAAAGAGAAATTCGAGCCGGAAGGTATGTGAATTTAGCGACGCAGTGTTGCCATCATCGCGAACGGAGTTTTATCAATGAAGCTAGAAAGGTTCAAAGATACATATCGTAGATAAGGTTGCTTCAGGGTAAAATTTTTAGAGGGGAATTTTTCAAAAAAATCAAAAAGTTTGAGAAATTGCTCTAAAAAACTCAAGACATTTAATTCGGAATTTAGAATTGAGAAATTTATCGTTTTTTACCCCTCTCCCCTTCCCTTTTTGGTGGTATTTTTTCCAACTTATGTTTTTTATTTTGTTTGAAAATATCGTTCTGTTTTTATTTGACCCGTCGAAAAATAATTCAGAAAAATTTTCACGTAGTCCAAAAAAATTGAAAAATTTTGAGCCATTTTGATCAGAAATTTAAATTATTTCCAAAATTGAAATAAATTTCTCTCAAAATGACAACGTACCAGATGTGCCTTTTAAAATCTTTTGACGCATATTTTTCAATTTTTTGAGGTACAATTTTATATTTCTTGGATTTTTTGTTCTTCAAAATTTTTCAATGGAATTTTCATTAAATTTTCTGTTTTTTCAATTTCTTGAGCCTCAATTTTCAATTCTTGGATTTTTATTGTTCTTCAAAATTTGTTCTAATTGTACATTCTCTTAATTTTTTGAGGCACAATTTTCAATCCTTAAATTTTTTGTTCTTCAAAATTTGTATTAATTTTTTGTTTATCTCAATTTTTTGAGGTACAATTTTCAATTCTTTAATTTTTCGTTTTTCAAAATCTGTTTTGTCTTGTTTTTAATTTTTTGAGGTGCAATTTTCAATTTTTGAAGTTTTGCTAAAATTTTTTTTAATTGTATTTCCTTTAAATTTTCTCTTTTTTCAATTTTTTGAGGCTTCATTTTCAATTTTAAGATTTTTTTGTTCATTAAAATTTATTTTGGTTGAACTTTTTTTTAATTTTTTGAGACACATCTTGAATTTTTTTGTTTTTCAAAATATTTTTTGTCTTTTTTTCAATTTCTTGAGGCGAAATTTCCAATTCTTGAATTTCTGTTGTTCTGTAAAATGTATTTTGGTTTAATTTTTTTAAATTTTTTGAGATAAAGTTTTTAATTCTTGAATTTTTGTTGTTCTTCAAAAGTTTTTCTTAATTGCACTTTTGTTTAATTTATCAATTTTTTGCCGCCCGCGGATTTGCTGCTTTGGTTTATTGACCTCCCTCTCCTCCCTTCCTATAAATACGTGCCTGCTCTAGATTCAAAGTAGCTATTCGAAAAGAAAAAAAATGGAAGAAAATGTCAAAAAAAATTGAATGCATAAGAACAATTTATCACCAAAAAAATGCCACCTATTTGAAAAAATCGCATAAAAAATTACAGAATAAAAATTACATTATGAAATAATCTAAAAAAACAGTTGAAAATTTGGGTTTTTAATTTTTTTGTATAATAATTAAGATGTTTTGAGTAGGATTTTTTTTTTATTACTTTGCAATCTTTATGAATGCGCAATATTCGAAGGAATTAAATTACAAAATTGATGATATCGTGAGATTTTTGAGAAAATACCAAAAAATGGTCAAAATTTGCTCAACTATGTATCCACAACACTTTACTTTCTACTTGGCGAGCGTTATTCGTTTGAAAATTAGCATCTGAAACACGAAGAGTAAATGAAGGAAAAATATCCGTTCACCTTGTAAAACGACAAGTCATCTAATTGCGCCGCGAAAAATCTACGAATATTGTCGATTGATGGATGCGGAGTGAGATAGATTGAGACGTGGTGGGAAGGGTGGTGAAGTATTATTAGTCATTTCGTAATTTAATACCGGTTCAACGTCGTAGTATTTGCCACCGCAGAAGCACACGACGCTAATTCGATATATTTATTTGCTCTTGTTCGAACAGATATCAATGATCGAAGGAATAAGAAGAAAATCATGTCAGGGCAGCCGTTCATTAACGACGATTCGTCAGTACCATCACCGAACGTAATGGTACACAACGATTGTGATATTTCTACCAAAGAAAATAATCCCTCCGTGATAGCGTCGAATTCTCAGGTAATTCGACGACGGCCTTCGGCGGTTCATTTGGCTAAAACGAATTTCTAATGCGGTTGAAATTTTGTCGACTAGGTGGAAAATAACGTGTATAGTCAACAGATGGGCATGGCCGTCGGTATGACGGCGCAGCAGCAGCAACAGCAGCAGCAGCAGCAACAGCAACAACAGCAGCAACAGCACCACCAGCAGCAGCAACACCAACAACAGCAAATGTCATCTTCGATGGGACCAATGGTGCGCCTGAAAGGTGCACCGTTTAATCACATGTACGCGAACCAATCGACGCCGGCGTATTACAACACGAGGCCGCCGAACTACGGCTTCAACGCGTCGAACGATTGCTTCGCGGTGAACGCGCATCATGGCAGAACGATGCAGCAGAATCAAAACGCGCCTTTCATGGCGACAGACGAATTCCACGCGAGTAACCAGAACAGCAACGCGTATGTTTGCAATCAGATGAAAAATGGTATCTCCGCACAGCAGGCTTGTACCGGTACGTCGGCCGGTCTTCAACATCATCATATGAATTGCGGAACCGGGATGGTGGCCGGGCAGCAAGTACCTCAGCAGGCGCCGCAGCAACAGCATAGAATGGCGTGCGCAACCGACAACGCGACCGGTATGGCGTCGCATCACCATATGAACGCGGCGGCGGCGGCCGCCGCAGCGCAGCAACAGCAAAACGCGCACATGCAGCAACACGTGCAGAATCAGAATTTCACGCACGGTAACCACCATAACATGATGCAGCAGCAGAACTTCCAGCAGATGAGGGTGGTGCCGAATCATCACGCGATGCATCGCGGCGAGGCGGCCATCAATCAACAAATGATCATTAACATGAATGCCCAAGATGGTAAATTCGCGAAGCAGCAGTTCGGCGATAAACTAGAGGCGGCGTATCATCACGAGCAGCAACCGGAGCATGGCTGTTTGGAGGCGTCGAATCGTTGTCATATGACGAAAACGCCATTTTGTAATTGTTACCACAACGAGGGACACTCGCATCATCCCTCGTGTATGCCGGATTGCTCGGGTAATGGTTGCGGCTCGGTTATGATGGCGAATCAGGGAGCCGGAGGCGCATCGGCGCAAAATCAAATCATCATGCAGTCCGGAGCCAATCATCACATGGTCGGGCAACACGACATGAACGCCATGACGCAGCAGACCATGCACCAGCAACAACAAAACCACCACTCGATGGCTGGCTCGCCGATGCATATGCAAACGCAGCAGGCATACGCGCTCCATCATCACCACCATCATCAGCCGCAGCCAACACAACAGCAGACGATGCCTCAGCAGCAAATGCAACAATTCCAAGGAGCCGGCATGCAGCAGCAGGTCGTGCCCCATCAGCAGATGCACTTGCACCAGCAACCGCAGCAGACGCAGCAGCCGCAACCGGCGCAGCACCATCATCACCAGCATCAGCATCAAATGCACGTGGGCAATTTCAACGGGCCAAACGTCTCCAATCAAATGGTTCACGCGCAACCGATCCCGACGCAGATTATGGATACGGAACGAACGCAGCATTACGGTCATCACGGCGCGAACGCGAATGCCATGCAGCACGTGCAACGTGTGTCGGCTGCGTCGTGGCAGCAGCAGCAGAAGCCGCATGTCCAGAGTGCCGCTCAGGCTATAGTTACCTCAGAATCTACCCGCGATACGACGCAGGGTTCGCAGAACACGTACGAGCGTGTGCCGCCGTTGCATCATCACGTAGCGCCGGTGTCCAACTGGTCGAACGACGAACCCTCGCGCAAGAAGTTCATCAAGAGCTCGAGTAAATCGCCGCCGGCCAACGTGGCGTCGAAGAAATCCAAAATGGCGTATGATTCGATGGCTCGTGCGCAAACGCATAAGAAACTCGAGCATACCAATACACCTGTGCCTTCGTTTATGGAAGATCCAAGCGGATACTTGGCCCAGCAGACGGCCTTGCTAAATAGTACGATATCCAAGCAAACCGGCGAGAACCACGAACGTAGTTTTCCGCAGATCTCTAACAAGCATTTGGTCTCGGCGGGTAATAACCAAAATAGAATAGGTATCGCTACCATAACGACGACCTCATCGAGTAAGAACACGTTACTGGAGGACTCGAGTAAATCGCGTTTGCCGCAGTCGCGAACACCGGATAGTAGCGTGCAAATGGACCATATCCACCAGAGTAATCGTAAAACCAGCCATACATTGGGTAAAATGCAGAACAGACATTACGACGATAATCCGGTCACCTCGTCGACGTATTCGGATCGCGAAAGGAGCGTCGCAGCTTCACCATCCGAGTCCAGGAGTCCTATACAGGCGGGTACGGTTAGCACTAGCAACCAATCACCGGTGCAGCCCGGAATGTCGTCGCCGAATGTTTGCGGTACTCCTAACACCAGCGGCGATGCTCCTCCTCAGTCTCCGGCCACAACCAAAGGTGCCGGATTGGATGAGTCGACAATAGATTCGCCGAAGTGCACCTCAAATGCTGTCACGGCGGTAGTAAGTGGACATACATGCAGTAGTAATACCATCACCTCGGTTCTAGCTGGTAAAACCAATACCGCGTTGGTGTCCGTTGGAAATGCTATGACGGGAAATGCCACCGGCGCTTTTACAAACGCTGTTATCGGTGCTGGAGCTGGTGACGAGGCGGCTTCTGGTGGTGCAATCGTTCCGGTCGAACAAGTCACCAAGTCTCCGTTGGAAATGGTCCAAAATGTAGTGAGCAGCATACAAATCCCGTCGCAGAGTATTTGCCAAAGCGACCCCCCGGCCGCGAAAACTTCCATGCAGCAAAATAGTAATAATATTTTAACTAGTCATTTCCTCGTCTCGAACAACGGCCAGTTGCTGGTGGCCACCAGTAATACGCCGCAGCAGGCGGCCGTCGTTAGCCAACAAAACGTAACCAAAGTTAATTCGCCGATACCGATGATGAACAGTTCGTCGGTGGTTACCAACGTTACCGGCACGGTGACGCAGGTCCTGCCGACAGTCGGCGTCACGCAGCAGGTCCTAGGACAGCCGACGGTGCTGGTGAATACGTTGCCAACGGGCCAGCTGGTATTTCAGCCCAGCGTAATGGCGGTGGATAGCGCCGGCAACACTGTGCAAATCCCGCAACTCGCCGTTGCCACCAATAACGCGACGCAGAACCAAATCACCGAAGCCGGCGCCATCGCCGTCACCAACGGCTCGTTTTCGCCTCGAACCCAAGCGGCGAATTTGCTCTCGCCCGAGAGCTCGAAACGTAAAGCGAATACGAAAAAGCGTAAATTATCCCCTCAGCAGATGCTCCAAATCGCCCAACCGAGTTCGCAGGCCTCCAGCGCGACAAGTGTGGTGGTGCAGCAACCGCAACCGCAGCAGATTACCCAAGGGCCGATGCTGCAGACGCTCATTTTACCCAATAAGAATAACCAGTTCGCGAGCACGCAGCCATTGATCGCGACGAACGTGTTGCATCCGGTTAATCTCGTGCATAATATACCGACGATACAGCAATTCATAGTTCCAGCTGGGTTAGGAGGATTGGGTGGTATGGTGATGACAAACGGTGACGGTACGGCTACCCTGTTACCGGAGACTGTCCAATTGAATGTGTTGACTCCGGTGCAGAATCCTGCTAACGCGGTGTTCAGCCATGCCGGAGGTCAAGGTATCCTACCAGCTGCTGGTATGGTCATCCGCACGCAACCAGGTACCGCTACGAATACGGTGAACGCCCAGCTTCGGCAGCAGACCATCTCGGCGCCCAATGGCACGACGCAGTTTATCGCCACGCAATCTCCGAACCAGTTTATCGTCAATAACGGCGCCAACTTCGGAGGTCAACTTAGTCCGATCGTGGCCAATGTAAATACCGGCCAGCAGATTACCTACAATGCCTCGCCCAACGGCTCCAGGACATCGACGGCGACCTCGGGGACGGCAACGACGCCGCAGGAATTCATACAATGCGTTAACGGCGGCAACGGGCAGACGTTAATGGTGCCGTGTTCGGTATCGCAGACCAGCCCGCAGAACACCACCGTTGTCCAGCAGAACACCACCATCGTCCAGCAACAGATGACGATGGTGTCTAATAATCAACAGTTACCAGATAACGCTACCTCCAGTAACTCGACGAGTCAATCTTCGAATATCAACCTTAGCCAGCACAACATCATCCTCAAGGATGGCAACCAATCGCAGAACTTCATTATTACCACAGATAACAAATCTAATACGCCGCAAACCAGTTACATCCTCAGTCCGAAAGGTACCGGACAAGATAAACACGCCGGAGCGCATTTCATCCTGAATAATTTAAACTCCGAGAAGCAATCCCAAAGCTTCATCATCAGCAGCCCTCCGGACAAGCAACTCTGCGGTAATTTCATCCTAGCGAATGCAACAGAAAAGAGTAATTCACGCGGTAACTTCATCATCACCAGTAGCCAAACGCCAAACGGCGTCGAAAGACAAGCGCGTTTCGCCAAACATTCCATCTCGACGCAAACCGCCGCAGCCGCCGCCAGTAACCAGCAAGTTCTGCAGATTTCATCAACGCCTACGTTAATAGTAGCAACGAATAATACGTTTTCGCAAACCAGCAGCACGTACTCGAGTAGCCCGCCCGATACCACGACCCATAGTCCGATTGGAGCCAGCGGCCAGAGCCCGGAGACGCCATCGAGCACGTTGATCGTCGGCAGCACCGATGACGTGGCTTCGCCTACGTCTAGTACGCAAATCGGCCCCGGATCCGATTTGCAGACTAGGCAGCCGATGGTGCATTGTATATCGTCGAGCAACGTCGTCGATTGGTCGGACGGAGCCATCGAAGAAAAGAAGGTTAATATTATCGTGGATCAATCGTCGGAAATTATTACCGGTATCGAGTTCCCGTCGTTGCGTTCGATACAGCCGCATTTTCAACGAAGTAAGCCTTTTTCTAATTAAAGAAACCGACGTTTACCGAGTCACCGATACGTCCGCCACGGTGGCCTCCTCGTCTTCTCATACTGCATGCTGCATGATCGTGCAAAAAACGATGCCCGTACTATCCTCGTGTATGCTTTGTCGTTTCTGCAGGATCCAGCGACGATACCAAAGAGGCTTTCATCGAATCAACCTTTGACGATACGTCGATCACTAAATGACCACTCGGAAATCGATGCGTGTAATTTTGGTGAGTATTGGCGAGGGATTCGTTAGATGAATGGAGGTATTTGAGAAGAGTAAGGGGGGTGATCTTTTTTGTATGTACTTCAAAAATGGTCATTGGAGATTGCCACTATTTTCATCTCATAATGAAGCTTCTTCAGGTGGTCGGCTTGGATTCAAACGAGGGTTGCATTTTTACTAAGAACATTTTTAAGAACCCCTGAAATCGAAATTTCAGCTGCCCTAGTTCGATTTTAGATTTTTGGCGAATTTTTGAAAATTTAAAAATACGAAATTTCCGTCACAAAATGAGGTTTATATATTTTCAAAAAATGACTCAATTTGGAAAAATTGTTGAAAATTGCGTAAAATATATTTTTCCCCTGATTTGCACTCGCCGTATCCGAATTTCGCATTTCCAAGTCATTCTGGAGTCTCTAGCACGATTTTAATTTTCTCCAGAATTATCAAAACGTTCCAGAAACCGTTCACGTGAGATTGAGAGGGTTCCCTCTTACTCTCGTTACCTTCAATCGAATCACTCACATTATTGGAGAATTCCAGGTGGTCACCTCGAGAGTAATTCCAGGATCAGTTTTTTTTATGCTAGTTGAGAAAATTATTCTGGAAACGGCCGTCTGGAATTTTCTGGAAATGTGATTAATTCAATTGAGAGGATCGAAAATAGGTAGAAACCGAATTGTTGGCTGCCTTGTCTAAAATACACGGTTTCTGGAGAATTTTGACAGTTCTGGAGAAAATGAAAATCGCGCTGGAGATTCCAGAATAGCTTGACGATACGAAATTCGGATTTGGTTGGTCTTCGTTCAGCTATTTTCTCAAATTAATTAATTTTTTTCGAGATCCTTACTTTTAATGCCAATTTTTTAATTTTTAAATTCAAAAATTCGCCGAAAATCGAAAAGCGGACATGAGCAGCGGAAAATTTGTGTTTTTTTCAAAAATTCAACTTTCATTCGAATCCGAGTCGACCACCTGAAGAGGTTCCCTTGTCAGGTCAACTAGTGGTTCATAAAATTTGCAGTTTTGGGTTGAAAACGCGAAAATTGAAGTTTTTTTAATCAACTTGAAAATTTGTGGAGATAAGAAATTGAAAAAATGAAATAAAAATCAAGTCATCGTTACAAAGTAGAATCATTAAAACGGTTGAAAAAAATAATTAGAAAATTATAATGAAAAATTATTTAAATTATTTAGGAGTTCAATAATTTAAAAAAAATGGAAATAATAAAAAGAAAAAAATTAGTAATAGTAAACAAAAAATATATATAAAGAAATTAGTAGTTTTGTTGAAAGTCTGATAATCAACAAAAAATTATAAAATAAAACAATGATAAAAATTAAATAAGAAATCGAAAAAATGATAAAAACCACATTCACTGTTACTATCTTCTTTCTCTTTTTATAAATAAAAAATTAAAATAAAAAAGAACTCGTGCTTATGCATCGAAATTATATTAGAAAGTTATAATAACTTGATACAAAATTCCATAAAAATTTATTTATCAATTTTTAGTAAAAAAAAAATTCTTTTAAGTCGTATAGTGCATCAAAATGGATCATTATTTAAAAAATTGATCGTAAATGTGGAAATAAAATCTGGGGCAGCACGAAATTTGTAATAATTTCATCAAACATTTATATATTTTGTTGTAAAAATATAGCAAATAGTTAAAAATTAACAATAACAAAAAAAAATTAATTAATAAAAAACGTAAATTATAAAAAACAACTGAAAAACAACAACGTGCTGATTTTTCCAAATATTCGTCTTCTTTCTCACTTCCATTAATTTAAAAAAAAAAACTTAATAATGAACAATACCTTACTCAATTATTTCAAAAAAAAAATCTTTTTTTTTCAATTTAAAAAAAAATAAAAAATTGATACGTTATCAAAATAATTTACTCATTACTCGAATACCTCGATTTATCACGTTAATATATTTATATGGAAAAACATGCATCTTAATTAATACTTTTTTTTCCAATTATAGATACGATTTAAGAACGCTTCATCGACAACGCCGCTTCCAAACTCCGTTTTTTAAAAAAAGGAGAATTTGTATTTTTACAAAACACATCGCATCCAAAAAAAAAAAAGACCCAGGGAAAACGCCACCGCGCATATTTGTAACTTAATACCTATGTAAATAAGTTCCTTCGTTGTTGTATTATTTAATTCGATTTTTCAAATCTTCCGCGAAGAATAAAAAATTTTAAATCGAAAATTTACATAAAATCGGCGACATATTGTAAACATGAATTTTTATAACGCTGTTATTTTATTGTTTTTCTTTGTTATTTTATTTTTAATTTTTTCGATCGCCGATACTAGAACAATTTGTTACGTGCCATGTGTGTACCGATTTGAATTTTTCCGAGAAATTTTTTCTTTCCTTGAGAAAACTCCAAAGAGTATTATATTGTTATTATAGGTTATAAATTTCTCGCAAATTATCCCCGCGAACGTCTCCCTATTTTGCCCGGTTTCTTGAATTTTTTTATAATGTACTCGTTAGTTTAAATGGCATTTTTATCGCTTTGGTATTTCTAATTTATTTTAACGTTTTGTCGTGTTGGTTACCTCTGAAAAAAAGGGAAATTTTGTTATCTGTGTCCAATGTATTTGAAGAATAATTTAAACGAAAGTGGGAATTTTTTTTTAATTTTTAATCTCGATTTTGCATCGGTGAAAGGAATATATAATTAAATTAGACCGGAAATTTGAAATTTATAATGAATTTTGTCGCCATGTTGATAGAAATTTGACGATTTTTATTTTTACCATTTTATCAGCCAAGTGTCTCGAGAATGGGAAACTGGAATTTTCAAGTGGAACGAATCGAATTATATTAAACTCGAAGGGGCATTTCAGTGTGACCACTTGACAAGGGTAATCTGTTTTTGAAAAGTTGATAAAATGGGTAAAATTATCTAAAATACGTATTGAAATGGATTTTTTTTCTATCGAGCAAGATAAGTCGAAGATTTGTTTGGAATTGATGTTGATTTGAAATAATTCGTGGAATTTGGGAAATTAGCTGATAAAAGGGGTGAACACTGATAAGAGAATCTTTTAAATCGTTTTTTTTACGTTATCTTGAATAAAGATACAGTTGTTACTTTCTTTCAAAGCATTAGAAAGTAGGAAATGTGGGGGGAGGGGTGAACAAAGGTATCAGTGTTTTCAGTCGATTTCACCATTTTTTGAGGGGGGGGGGGAATTTCGTGTTTAAATATCGAACTCTTTACTTACTTCCAGCAAATCTTCTCTGTTGTTTTTTTTTTTTTTTCATTTAAAAAAATCATTTTTAACATTTTTTTTACCGATTTTACATCATTTTGCGAGTTTGATATTAATTAATGAAAAATCGATCGATCAATTTTGTAATTTTTTTTTTTTTTTCAATGTGAAATCCTCGAATCAATTTTCAGTTGAAAATTTATCTGTGGATATTTTATCATTTTGAAAATTGATTAATCGATTTCAATTAATTTCAGTGATTTTGATATTTTATGAATTTTGAGGACCAGTTTTCGTGGATTTTAGAATTCCACGCAAACGCGATATTTAGGCGTTAAAAATTGTCTAAATTTATCGTGAATTATTTGAAATTTCGTCTCGAAAATGTCCCTTTTTTTTGCAAAGGTTCACTACGCAGATATAATTTTACGAGTTTTTTCATGCTGCAAAGCAAACATGATTAAAGAACGCTATCTCGGTATTCGCGCGTGTATATGTGTATGTGATCTCATATTTTGAAATTTTTCTATGATTTTTAAGTGCCAATTTATTATAAATCAAAATCTAACTTGATAGCTAGTTCCTATTTATTAAGGTAACGCGTTCTATTGCGAAGAAAATAGGTTTCGTTGTAACACGAGACATATTTAAGATATTTAAGAAACCATTCATCACATATGCATTTGAGCCTTGTTCTGTTCGCTGCTCGAGGCGATTCGTAATCGCTGAATTCATGTAATCTTCGTGTAATATTTTGTAAATATTCATAAATGTTAAGTGCATTAAAAAAACATATTGTTTAAAAAGATTTATTTATACGTGTTATTTTCCTTTTTTTTTTTTTTGTTTTATGCGCTATGTATACTACGGTCGTGTGTAAAAATAAATGTTTTTGTTAGTTCCTGATGTCGAAGAGTTATTCTTCAAGGTAACCGGATTGTTGTAAAATTTCACGTATCTTGGTTTCGGCGTGTTTATCCAGAGGTAGCAATGGCCGACGGCAATGCCCACCGGAGTATCCCATAACGTCCATGGCGGCTTTTAAACCAGGTGCTCCTAGTTCTCGGAGTATCTAAAGAGTTGGATTAGTACGTGGGTTAAGCTTGGTGGCTCGTGTACTTACGGCGGTATCGGGCGCGAGTAGACGCTTCTGAATTTCCGATGCTTTGGTCCATTCTCCAGCCCGAGCTAAGGCGAACATTTCGCATATTGGGGCTCCTAGAAATGCAGCTGAGCCTACCATGCCGCCGGAGCATCCTAAATAAAGGAGTGATGTAATTGTTGCGTCATATTTCGTAATACTTGTATAATTACCCATTAATAAGGAGGGTAATAAGTACCCAGCAGCTGCGGCTAGTACGCTGAATCCTTTGTTTTTCGTCTTTTCTACTATGTTACTCATTTTGAATACCTACGAAGATCGTCTGTCAGAAGAGCTAGTCTGAAATGGTTCGAATTGCCGGAATTCTTACTTCGGTGTCTTTGATACCGCAGATATTCGGGTGATTGGATAATATCTCTATGGTAGGTAATCCTATATCGATTCCTGTTGTATATGGATTATTGTATACAACCACAGGAACCGAAATGGCGTCAGCGATTGTTGTGAAATGTTCGACGATAACGTCTTGCTACGAAAATCAACGGTAATTTCAATTATTTTGATGTAGATCATACTCGAAGAGTCGGTGTTGTGAATATGAAATAAATGCATCTTTAGAGAATTCGCATTTCATACGAATTTTTTCCTCATCTATTCTTTATCACTATTAGCATCATTTTATTACTTTTTATACATTTTCACATCGAAAAGGAAACGTTTTTAGCAGGAAATATCCAGCTTTTTACGTATTTTTCTCAAGAACGAAAAAGAAAGAGAAATTAAGTTTCGTAAACAAACATCACAACGAATCAACACTGTAAACGGATCTCGAAATGATAATTCTTCATTCTTCTCATTGAAGAATTCGTGCCATTAATACGAAAAATCTATTTTTGTTCATTTAATGTTTGAAAAATCGTGAAAAAGTGAAGACATAGCAGTACGAACCGTCATCAAAGTGCGAAAGTAGTTCGGCGTCATGAGAAGAATAACATCAGCTCCGGCTTCAATCGCAGCTAAACTTAGCTCCAAAGTGTGTTTCGTCGCTGTAATTTATACTTGTTTTTCAAACTCGAAGTATTATTTTGCACGTAATTCTATTTACATTCACGGGTTGTTCCGGCCATAACAAATTTCGAAGGATGTATCGATGATTTGACGGTTTTCAGTATTTGTAGTTTTTCCTCATCGCTCAGGTAAGGTCTTTCGCTGTAAGATGCTCCGATACAGTAACCTAAGATTAGCTAGTTTAGACGAGTACGAGATAAAGATCAGTTAAATGGTACTTTACCAACGAACGGTAATTTCTCCCATTTTGATATATTCTCTTTGAGCTTTTCATAATCAACTGATTGCTGTGGATCGTCTCGGAATGGTGTAGGAACCGGAACGATTATACCGGATAGGTTTATTGCACGTTTTAGTGCCATTGAAATTCGTGTATGTGTACTCGATGTATCGAACTATTCGCAAAGACTGCACTTTCGTTTATATAAAAAGTTTTAGCGAAATTTTGGTGTTATCTTCGATATCATGAAGATGAAGGAAGTCAATAACTCAAGTGAACTTCGTTATCACTTCACGCCTTGGTATCGTGTTCAATTTTTTTTTGTGCAGGGAGGAAGCGTCATGCGAATCAATAAGTCGTTCACTTGGCCTAAGTATTTCACTCATATTTAGTACTCGAATACTACGTAGTTCCTTGTAGTATTTCTAGTAATTAGTAGTTTAATTGGTGAAGTATTTAGTAAAAAGTACTAAAATAATAACTCGTTACATTCGGAATGAATGTGAAATCACTTTATCGATTAAAATACAACAAAATTTAACATAAAAAAAGAACAAACGAATTGATAACACTATTATCGACAAGTATTCTCGTACTTTATTTAAAATTAAAACAATATGCTACTGTTTTACTTGATGTGATATCTAATTACCTATTTACCTACTGAGAAATTATCTATGAATCATTGAACTTGACATTAAAATATATTGAAATATCAAAACACACTCCGAATCTAAAACGTTGTAAACAACCTAGTAACCAGATTGTTGAATAGTGTAACGAATTTTTGATACAGTCTGCTCATCCAAAGAACGCAAAGGTTGACGACAAACGCCTCCGAAATATCCCACCATATCCATCGCAACTTTCAACGCAGCCGGACCCAACTCCCGGAGAATCTAAACAAATCACGCGATTAGAACTTGGTAAAATCAAACACCAAGAGGAGCTTACAAGAAAATCAGGAGCAAGCAGACGTTTCTGAATTTCCAACGCTTTATCCCATTCGCCAGCTCGAGCCAAGGTGAACATTTCACACATAGGTTTGCCTAAAATAGCCGCTAAACCATTTATTCCACCGGAACATCCTGGCACGAAGTATAACATAAGCGATGTTCATCGTATCGTGATATGTTGCAATATTCAACGTACCCATCAGCAAAGAAGGAAGTAGGTATCCGGCAGATCCGGCTAATACGTGGAATTCTTTTCCTTTGGTTTTTTCAACTATACTGCCGAGTTTGAATACCTATAGAAATGCGTTTAATCAAGA
The DNA here is from genome assembly GCA_003261595.1 of Maconellicoccus hirsutus. NCBI lineage: Eukaryota > Metazoa > Arthropoda > Insecta > Hemiptera > Pseudococcidae > Maconellicoccus > Maconellicoccus hirsutus. Next base: position 15,991 of record QBDW01006936.1, read on the forward strand.
ACTATCAGGTTAAAGGCCTACTTCGAAGATACATACTCACATCTGTATCTTTTATACCGCAAATATTCGGATGATTGGATAATATCTCGATAGCAGGTATTCCGATATCGATACCGGTGGCGAATGGATTATTGTAAATAATCAAAGGAACCGAAATAGCATCAGCGATCTTGGTGAAATGTTCGACGATAACGTCTTGCTGTAAAAAATTCATGAAAAATTGAAAAATATCCTAATATAGGTCACGAGCACGTTCAAAGCACTTGAGGAAATTATAAAAAATGCGCTGAAGCTGAAAAAGAAATGAGAAATGATACGAAAAAAGTACCTGTAAAGAATTCGCAATTAATACGAATTTCTCTTCTTTTTACGTATCATTATTACCATCATTTCGTTATTTTTTATGAACCTTTACATCAAAAGAAACATTTTAGCGAGGAAGGAAAAGATTAAACAAGCTTTTTTTATGCTCACGTTTATATAAAAAAGAAAGTAAAATTAAATGATTTCTGAAGAAAAAAAAGTAAAAAAATTACGCTTGATCAAGGTCGTAAAATGAGTTTGTAATACGAAGAAAAGTATTCAAGACCTGTTTAAAAATAATTTAAAAAACACGAATACAAACCGTCATCTGAGAACGGAAGTAATGCGGTGTCATAAGTAAAATCGCATCAGCTCCGGAGTCGACTGCAGCTAAACTTAAATCAAGAGTATGTTTCGAAGCTGAAATGCGAATCGAGAGATGTACCGAAGCAGTAATAATTTGCAAGCTAGGATAACTCACATTCACACGTAGTCCCAGCGATGACCAATTTTGAAGGATGTACAGATGATTTGACAGTTCGGAGTATTTGCAGTTTTTCATCGTCGCTTAAAAACGGCCACTCACCGTTGGTCCCACCAATGCAGTAACCTATAATTTTATATACTTCGTGTATCCCAGCTGACAATAGCGGTCTGAGATCCTCACGTGTTTCTTACCTGTCAGAGGGATTTGTTCCCATTTCAAGACATTCTTCTTGAGATTTTCATAGTCCACAGATTGCTGCTGATTATTTTCAAATGGTGTTGGAACCGGAACAATAACTCCTCTGAGGTTTATTCGACTTTCAGTAGCAATCGTTGGTTTACTGGAATATTTCCGAATAAAAGTATCTCTCAAACGACAAATAACACATAACTTTGAAGAAAACATGACTACTTTTGAAGTCATGTTTAATTCACATTAGACTAATATACGATAAAAACAACTAAACAGTGTGTGTTTCATTCGCAAACTGCATTTCATCTCAGGTTCTAGTCTAAAATTACCAAGTCACCAGATTATCCTAATTTGCCCAAGATTTGCGTAATTATTCTCTGAATGACAAGTTCATTGGACTAAGTGTAAGGTAATAGATCGACTTACGTAATTACACTACTCTTTAGCTCTAAAAGAAAGTCCACTTCCTTGATATTGATAGCTTTAAATATTACAAGATTTGTGAGAAACAAGAGACAAGTGTGGTTGGCAAGTTGAGTTGAATTTCAGTTTACCTATTGAATAACCACTTTCGTATTTCATTATTCGTACAAAATAATGAATTAATTAGAGAGATGCCTCTTGTTTGAAGCTTCAAACGATGGAAATTCCATCGTTAATTTAATAACGCTGCCGTTGCCATAATTTATCAAGATTTGATAACAATCAAAATTGACATGATTATGAACAGGTTTTCCACCCCTTTGGGATGAAATAGATAATTATCTCGAGCTTAAATGAAATTTCGTATTTCAAAATATGGAAATACATGTGAATTAGAAAATTATTAAAGATCGATAAAATTTTGAAATTTGTAGTGAATTTTATTTCAAATAAATTAAATTGAAGCATGTTCCATGTTGAAGCCTGAAAATTCTAGACGTGAAAATCTCGATTCCGAAATTAGATTACGTATCTAGGCAACACTGTATCAAATTCGGTATTTTCAGTTACTGATTATGTCGCAAGAGGCAACACTGTCTGTGATTACGTCAGGGCAGCGTTATGGCGTCAGGGTAGGAAAATACTAGAAATAAAAAATGTGATACAATAATTCTCCGTAATAATGGAGCGATCAACTGATAGGATTGTTAATTGTTATCTAACGTTTGGAATTATCATATTTTATTCACTTTTATAGGTTAAACGATAATGTATCTAAACGTGAATCAAGCTTCGATTATGATGCAACGAAATACATGCAGTTTTTGTGAACCCACAAACCATCGGTAAGTAATTTCTTGCAAACTATCAAATTAATCACATAATTCGGTCTTCATGTTAGATATATCTTTTATTAAGGTATTCATTCGCTGATTTTATGCACTTTCGAATTCGATGTACACGGTACCGTATTCCACGAAGGATACCATCGAAGTTATGAATTATTATCGCAAAATAAAATGAAAACGAGCATTGCATACGAAACGATCATAAACCCCGATCTTCGATATCATCACCGAAATGTAAGTTGCACATCGTATACCTGACTACGAAATTAGTTCAAATCAAATATAACGAATTACTCAATCAACAAGTGAATACCATTATAGGTAGTTAAATGATAAACCGAACTTATATGGTAATTGTGTGTCAAGTACATCGCAGAATACACAGTTCGTGTATAATTTTGATAAATTGCCGATTGTAAACATGAAATACGTGTAATATTTTGACATAGTACATTTCCATAACCTTTTATTTCGCGATACCGCAAAACAGATTTGTAATTCAACTGGAATACCGGAGTAAATCCGGTGTTACGATGCATGAAAAAAAAATGAAAGCTCTTTTATGTATACAAAACCCAAGATGTATTTTTTATCAACAAAGATAAATTTCTTTACGTTCAGATGGGCTCAAAAGTATCGAAGTTTTCTGTACGTGACGTTTGGCAATTTTCGATAAATATCGATTTGAAACGATGTCAGTTGCAAATTGTTAATTTAACATAGTTGCATCTTCGTTAATGAAATCCTGCCATCGTAATTGCTTTTTCAGATATAATTATGAGTAATGGTTTGATTTATTGGCGTCTCAAGAGGGTGTTTCTAAAGTTACCGAATGATTCTAATGGTGGATATTTTTCTCCTAAAACGTTACTTTTTCGTTATTATCGAATTTATGCATCTTGTGTTATCAACTTAGGTTCATGAAACTCGCAAAAGTTACATTTCGTGTGAGCATTTGACAACGAAGTTAGAAACTTCCTATTCGTAATCCATTTTTAATCAACGTAATTGACGTATTTAAATATGTAATCGAATAGTACTTCAATTGCAGACTTCAGCTGGTGAATAATGTAGGAGAACAGCTGAGGTTTCTCTTTGAAGATATAAGTTCGTTGTTACGGATGACCTACTGTATTTTAATGCATTTTAGGCTCATTAATCAAACTTGTTCCTTTTTTAAGGCATTTAAACGGAACTAGCTTCGGAGCAGAATCGATTTTCGTTGCTAATTAACGTAAAGAGAATGCAATCGAATTATCTCGATTCGGCCACAGATTTTATAGCAATGGTCGTTAATCAAGTCAGTTCGTCTTCTAAGTAACTTCGGTATTCGTCGAGTATCTTCGGGATTTTTCGGAACTTATTTTGAATAGATTGTAAAAAAACTACATTCGTGTAAAATTATGAATTATCATTTGCTTAACTTGTTTCACTAGTTATCGGTTTTTTTCGTACATTTTCGGGTATAATCGTCATATCGAATTTTCTTCTAGGCATATGAGAAATTCGTGTGTTTCTCTGGTCAACTTCCATTATCGAGAGTGATTTGGTAGTTTTTTGAAGTTCGGATGAACTCGGGCATCTTCGGGATTTTCCGTAAACGCTCGTAAAACGATTAAAATAATTTAAGAAGTGTATTTCGAGGATTTATGGCGTGTTTTTAGTGTTTTACTATGCTTTTGCAATATTTTCTTTTTTTAAATAAGTGATTTAATTTTAATCTTGAGTAAAAATATCAAGGTAGAATCGAATTAAAAGCTTTTCTTTCAAGTTTAACTCACCAATTAATTTTTTTTAAACAAATTTTAATACTTTGATTTTTTTTACTCATTTATCCCTAGAATTCGCCTAAAAACGACTCGATTTCCTTAAAACACGCACGTATCATCACACAATAACCCCCTCCTCCTCGCTTCCTCTTCGCCTAAACATTTTCGCCATAACCGAGAAAATCCTTCAGCCTTCCAAGACGTTCTAGACAATACGAATATGACCAAAAGTAACCTTTTATGCACCGCAGGCGAAGATCTTAGACGAAAGTTGGCCATACAATCGATACACGAACGCGTAATGGTTAGGTACGGAACAATTCCGAAAGTTAAACTTTTACCATCTGGCAAAAAGTTCAGTTACGTTTTATCGTCGATACTTGCCGGTACATCGTTGCTAGCGCGATAACGGTGAATCGCGATCGCGATTACAATTACGTTTTTTTCGTGCTTTTTGTTTTCGTTCTAGCAAACAATTCTCCTCAATTCGAAGCGTTATCGGGGTAATTATTCGAATTATTTTATATTTGGAATTTACATCGGAGACGTTCGATTTGGTAAATATCAACGGCAAGTGAACCGATATTCACGATTTTTTTGCAATAAATATCGATGGTATCTAAGGTTTTTTTTCGTCGAGTTTGATTTATGGCGTGTTATTTTTAAATGTTATAAGTAAACAAGCGTTTGCTGGCGGTAATTACCGGGCCGCAGAGAGCTACGGCGGAATTTTTTTAAAAGCCTTACAGGTATATTGACTCAAAACACGTATACCTATCGATTTAGCCGAACTACGCAAAAATTAGAGATAATTTTCAAGATAGTGTCTGAGTATTGAAATTTCAAAACACGACCTTACAATTCGACCTTTGAATTACTCGAAATATTACACCTAAACATAACTTCCTATGCTTTCAACTTGACTGTTATTTTAGAAAAAATCATAAAAATTAAATCGATGCAGGGGCGCATTTTATATGCAATTCTAAAATGGCGTGTTGGCGAATTGACGTCCACGTTAGAACTTTCACCTGAGACGGCATTTTACATCGGAAGCCGGAAAGCGCCCTCAAAATGGTATTTTACGATATCCTCGAACGTATCGTGAAACATGGTGTTAAGATAATTGAAAGTGAAACAGTCTTTATTATGTAACGGAATCTTGTAATCCGAAGGGATTGGAATTCTTGGAATTTATCAAATACCAAAGCCGGGAATTTTACCAAAACTACAGCCAAACGTATCCCGTACGTTTTTGGAATAAGAAAACACTCGTTAAGGCGAAAATTATTCCATCCGTGGAAAAAATACGTTGCTTGGCTTGCGAATTGAAAAAAAATGTAACCTTTCCAAAAACACCTCGTGCTTCGTCGAACAAGTCACATTGTGTTATTTTCAAATTCGAAAATATTTATGCGGTGTGTGCGAATAATCGAGCTCCTTTAAAAAATCATGCCGCAATTTGCAACACAAACACATAAATTCTGTTTCTGGATTTTTTTTTTATTAAATTGGTTAATTATATTCGTGGTGGAAAAATACTCGCTACATTTTAAGGGCCTCGAGCAATGTGAAAATTCAATTTTTTTCCTTTCCAAGTTTTTTTTTTTGGCGGTTTACTTCGTTAAAAGCTGAAATAGCGCGGAGAATTTTTCTCAACGTTTTCTTTAGTTTTATTAGCTTTATTGAAAAGTTTTAAGTGTATTAATTTCACTTTTAAGGTTTCTTTTTACGAAGTCATTTAAAATTGATGAAATTTCGAGTAACGGTTTAGTTTCAAAGTTATGAAACCTGGATTTGGAGCAAAAGTGAAAATTCAAAAGGTAGCAGAGCTTTTATCAAATACATGAACATCTTGAAACTTCGATGGATTTAGTCAACTTTCATTAGGTCTTTTGATTAATGAACTTGATACCTGTTGATGTGTTGAAAATTAATGAGAAATTATATGAGAAGTTTAATTAATTAATCCATAAAGAGCAATGGAAAAGAAACAAAAATATGTAGTTCATGTTAAAATTAAAGATTTGGAAATGCAAATCATTTTGTCGAGTAATTAAAAACGGAACACTGAATTGGCCCGCAAGAAAACGCAGTGAAGCATTTTCTTAATTTGGTATATTTAATGAGCGAGTAAAATGCAGATTGTGATAATTTAAGGCCAAAGTTGCAACGTGAAGGGATAATGATCGTGTTTAAGATAAAAAAAAGTTACAAGTATTTTGTAAAATTAAAATTAATTGATTTTATTTTACATATTTATTGTTTTCTTTCTTCGTTGGTTCTTAATTGTTTTCACTTATTTTTCTTGCATTTTAATGTTTTTTTTTCTTTTCAGGATTTACATATTGTGATCATCAGAAGAAAATTATACAAGTGATGGAAATATGATTGTAAATTTAGCGCCATTTGATCAACTACTCTAAGCTTGTGAAGGTAAGTGATTCATTTTTAGGATGTTTGCTGCTTGCAGCATAAAAACCCTATTGCAACCGTTTTTTTTTTCATATTTTTCGATGACTTTTAACCAATCAGCGATTTTTTGATTCTTAAACGCCAATCGACGATTTTTATTGGTTAAATTGCCTGCTAAAATAATTCAATTTTTCATTGTAACCAATTAGCGCGCAATAATTAATGATGGGAATTAAATACCTACTTCAATCAATCAATGTTGTTTATATAATAACAAATTTATGTTCAAGCGTGATCGGTTGGAACCGAACGCTTCCATCTGTTTGTACATAGAAATATGCGTTTATTATAATAATTGACACATATTGTGTCCGCTTAATAAAATCGAATATTTCTGTCCAAGATAACGAAATTATCGTTTTCAACAATGAAATTATCTGATAAAATTTATGAATGAACCATTTTCTTTCGAGTCCAATGACTTAGAGAAATCAGACTCGAATGATCCGCTTCCAAACCCTCCCTCCCATGCTGAAATTCAGAAAGCTATGGACATCCTATCGCAGGGAGTTCAGTATTACGTCCAAGAATTTGATTTACATTATCAATATACCTCATTCATAAACCAAATGCTGGAAGAAAATAAAAAGCAAACGAAAATAGACGATTTCTTCAAAAAAAAGTGATAATTTAGCTCTTATATGTTACGACAAATGAATCGATTTTCAGTTTTTTGAAAATACATGTCATAATTAAGTGTTTTAGAATTTTTTTCGCTTTCTGGAATATTTCGCTTAAAGGAATTGATATCAAGTTGTCCCAACTCGATTACAATAAGCGGTACCCACTGTATTACTGAGCTTCATAATTTCGCACGTTTGAACTGTTGATGACAAACGTGAGAAAATGCTTCTCGAAGCTTCGCCAAGAATTCCAACCTCGTAGAAGTAATGAAATAATTAACGAATATTTTACAAGAGGAAAACTCGTCCCTTTGACGATGAAATTGCTCGGATTTGTATAGCGTGTCTGTGTTCGCTAACTCTTTGGACACCGGTGTAGTATGAGTTGCCTAATTATTCATTCGTAGGAATCAAATACGTATTTCGGAATGTTTTTACGCGAAATATGCGCGAGTCGAGAGATGATATATTGTGCAGGGCTGCCAACTCGGTGTGGATTCGTGCCTGGTAGAGGTTTTTTTCCCTTTTCGATGCGCTTTTTCAGGTCATATTCGAAAACGGTTTAATTTACGCGACTAATAGGCTCGTTATGGAAATTTCAACGAAATATCGCTATTTAGCGAGATTCCATTTTCGGATTCGGTGAGCTTCCACGTGGCGAATATTTCAAGAACTGGCGAAATAGCGTTTCGCAAAAGAGGAGGCTGGTTACGGCGGAATTTCATTACCCGAGCGCTAACCACGTTTAAGGGTAATTAGTCGCATGACGAATTAAGACTCGGAAAATCGCAACGACCGAGTTCAAAGGTCAACCACACAATGGTCAGCGGGTAAAAGCGTCGGAGGGGGGGAACGCAGCACGTCATAGTTTCTCGCGGATGAAAAACTGCCAGTTTTATGATTTACGATGATCGAAGAGGCTATTTAATTAGCGAGGGCGTCTGCGAGACTTTTTTTTTCAAATTAACCCATCACGAAGGCTCATGGTTGGGCGGAGTGGCTTTTACAAAGCACGAGTTTCATCATACGCGCGACGATTAATCGTTCGAAAAGTTACGTCGTGTTTGGTTTTTACTTTGGCAAACATTTTGATGACATTTACGATTGGGCGCGATAGCGGAGGCGGAAACGAGCCGGTGAAATGTCGTAGTTCCGGAATTTTGGAAAATCATTAAGAGCGGGGGAAGGCGCGCGGAGGCCGCGTGTACCGACGCAATTAACCAAATCTGGATCGGTGGAAAAATAAGGGAGAATGCGAAAGTCGTAAAATCGTAGACAACGCGTACCGATGCGGGTCGCGTGATAGGAATCTCAAGATGTAACCGAAGTTACGCGACGAGGCACGAAATCGCGTAAAAATCGCCAACGGAGAATTTCACGACCCTGCGGTCTAATTAGTACGTAACCTAGTTTTGGGTGCTGAATTCCCAAACGTCATATATGCAACCTTTTAAACGTGTAAATAAATTCGCGAAATTTAAAAGTCGATTTTTTTCGTATTTTATTGTATATTTCTCCATTTTACTCGTTTTTTCACGAACATTTATTATATGGTATTTGTATCGCGTGTGTCACGATTTCTTTTTTGTGTTTTAAAGCTTTGGGAGTATTACGACGAAAAAAGAAATACCGAAAACACGTTACGATTTCTTTGTATACGAAGACCTAAAGGGAAGGGGGCCGTGACTCGCGTGCGAGACGCGTAACACATGCAAGGCTCCGAAAAAATTGCGGTTTTAGCTTAAATGAAAGTTTTAATAAAGCGAAAATCTACACCGATCTCGGGCGAAAAAGTAAACGGCCGAGATAGACGAGAGCATCATTAGGAGATGCGGAACTCTTTAGTGTCGGAAGTACGTATCTTGAATGGAGCGATGATAAAAGCTACGGTGTTTGACGAAGAATCGAACTCATTAGTGGGTGTGATGGGAGTAAATTACCGTCGTGCAAAAACGATGCTCAGAAGGTCGCGTCGAGTTGCCTATTCGAAAGGGTGTTTTGGATAATAGAGGCATATTTCGAGGTTATTTAATCATTACCTTTGTCGATGATTCGGACAAGTTGAACCGAGCTGGAGTTTCGAAAATTATGGTTTACGTGAAGTGAATAGTTATATTTGAAGGACCAGGCATAAGCTTCGAAAAAAGCTATCTTGAAATTTTGCCTATTTGTCGCATGAAAGGAGTAAAGACGTTGTGGAAATTCGTAGCTCCTTGAATTTTCAAGATATAAGAAATCTCAATATAACATTTTCTATTGGAATTACCGAGTACAATAGAACACGTAGGTTGAATATTTAAAAAACGGATTTTTTCAAAATTGCGGTGTTGCCAATAATAGCATTTGTACGTGTTTTATCATTATCGTAGTTATACAAAAACACCCTGGTACCTGGTAGTGGATGATGGTACTTCACATCAGGTACAAATGCTCTTTTAAATATTAAAGTTTGATTTATAAATAGATAAAGGCAGGTTCTCACAACTTCCCTCTTAATCCATCCCGAGAGAGAGACTTTGAGAGATGAGAATAGCTCCTAGCTCGAGAAATATCGAAATTACGTGAAATGCTCAAATAATTTTTTCTATTTCTAATCCCAATGACAACAAGACGCCACGATCAAATTTCCAATATAATGAAATTTTTCGATTCGCGACGTTGCCAATAATCAGTTTTATAACCAGTATTTCGTGCATGTATTTATTTTCTTTAAAATAATGTTCACTCGTTTTTTTGATTGACAGCTCTAGAACAGGAGTGATGTGATATTTAAACACGGAATTTGGTATGGTGTCTCATTTCGGACTGAAACTCGAATTAGTGAAAATCATTATTATCGCTGAGTCGACCTTTTTGCTGCTAAACGTCGAACTCTCTTCCGCTCGCGCAGCATTTAAACGTAGCGCAAATGCCTCTAGTGGTAAGTAACGTATTCGTACGAGATAATTTCAACGTTTGCTTGAAGTTTTAAATTAAAACGTTTTTTTTTTCAAGTATCGCCCGAAGAATCACTTCCATTAAAAAATCACTTCTTCGATTGCGCTTACGCCCTTGTTTATGTCGTACGTACCCGAGTCGACTGAAGAGTTGAGAGGGAGAGAGGTGATGTTTCGATGACGACGTTGAGTACTGAAATAACGACGTTTTGATGAGTGTGAGTAGGAGGAAAATGGGTTAAGGAAATTCGAGAACGGATTGTAGTGGGGAGAAGAGATAAAAACCATGACAAGAGTAATGGGCAATGTCCAGTGTCGCGTTTAGGGATACGATAAATAAGCTGTAACTAAAGGTGGCGGACGAAGGGGAGTGATTTTCTGGAAAAACAAAATATCATAAATTTTTATAAAATTATTAATAATTTTTCATGTACATACATAATAAATGTGCGTTATCAGATATTAAGGTTCTTAAGCACTCTAAATGAAATTTAATTCCATTAATTTTTATAAGAAACTGTACATGAGCCCCCAGAGTTGTGCCCCGGGTTTCTGTTGCCCTCGTACGCTTTCTGGTGCTCATCCCCATCCCAACCCTTGATCATAGATAACGAGTTATCATTATTTTTCAGAAACTTTGTTCAACTCATTTTTCACCCTTGAAAGTTCGGTAAATTGCGTAAAATTGAATAAAATTTCTGCATGTAGTTGAAATGTGATGAAAGAATCGCATAAAAATTCATAAAAATTGTTAAAATTTTGTTTAAATTGATTAAAATCGCTTAAAATTACACAAAATTGTCAAAATGTTGTTGAAATTGCTCAAAATAATTCAGTATTTGTTCAAAATTGCGTAAAAGTGGTATAACACGATTAAATTAATGAGAAATTTACTTAAAATTGCAGAAAAATTCCCTAAATGATGTTAAAATTGTTCAAAGTTGTTTAATATCTGTTTAGAATTGCCAAAAATTATCAAAAAGTGTGTAAAATAGTTCAAAATTGATTAAAATTTGTTTGAAATACTATAAAGTTTCACAAAATTGTCAAAATGTTGTTAAAACTGTTTAATATTTGCTCAAAATTGCACAAAAGTTGTACAAATGAATTAAATTAATGAAAAATTTGGTAAAAATTGCAAAAAACCATCGAACAAAACATTCCTAAAAAGGCTTAAAATTACGCGAAATTTTAAAAATGATGATAAAATAGTTTATAATCAATCAAAATTTGTTTAAAATTGCACTAAAGTGTCAAAATGTTCTTGAAGTTATTGAAAATTGTTCAACATCTGATCAAAACTGCGTAAAAACAGTTAAAATGTTGTTAAAATTACTTAAAATCAACTAAAATTTCTTCAGAACTGCAGAAAATTTCACAAATTTGTCAAATGTTGTAAAAATTATATAATATTAGCTCAAAATTGCATAAAAACAGTTAAAATGTGTTTAAAAGAGTTGCAAACTGATCAAAATTCATTTAAAATTGCTTAAAATCACGCAAAATTGCTTAAAATTACGCAAAATTGTTTAAAAACTGTTGAAATATTGCGAAAATTAATCGAAATTTGTGTAGAATTGTGAAACATTGCAGAAAATTAACAAAATGTCGTTAAAATTGTTTAAAATTGTCCAATATTTGTACAAAACTACATAAAAGAAGTTCAAAAGTTGTTAAAATAGTTGCAAATCGATCAAATTTTGTTTAAAATCGCTTAAAACTACTCGAAAATTGAATAAAAAATGCTAAAATATTGCGAAAATTAATCAAAATTTGTGTAGAATTGTGAAAAATTTCAGAAAATTAACATAATGTTGTTAAAATTGTTTAAAATTGATTAAAATTTGTTTAAAATTGCTTAAACTTACGCAAAATTGTCAAAATGTTGTAAGAATTGTTTACATTTGATCAAAATTGATTAAAAATTGCTTAATTTTGACAATTTGGTGCAATTTTTTACAATTCTACACAAATTCTGTTTTATTTTAAACCAACTTAACAATATTTTAACAATTTTTATGCAATTTTAAGCAAATATCGAAAAATTTTAAAAAATTTTTACAACTTTTTTACAATTTTGTGCAACTTTTAGCAATTTTACACAAATTTTTATTAATTTTGAACAATTTAACAACATTTGAACTGTTTTTATGCAATTTAATGCAAATATAATGAATAGTTATAGTCAATTTCAACAACATTTTGACAATTTTGTGCAATTTTTTACAATTTTAAATTGATTTTCATCAATTTTCAACCATTCTAACCAAATTTTAACAGTTTTTAAACGATTTTGCGTGAATTTAAGCAATTTTAAATAAATTTTGATCAATTTTGAACTATTTCAACAACATGTGAACTGTTTTTATGCTATTTTGAACATGTATTGAGCAATTTGAAACAACGTTAGCAACAATTTCATAATTTTTTGCAATTTTGATTTATTTTCAACAAGTTTTAATCGATTTTAAACCATTTTAACCCTCTTTATGCAATTTTGCGTGGTTTTAAGCAACTTTGAACAAATTTGGATCGATTTTGAACTATTTCAACAACATTTGAACTGTTTTTGTGCAATTTTGTACAAATATTTCACAATTTTAAACAATTTTAACAACATTTTAACAATATTTGTGCAATTTTGAGCAATTTTGAATAAATTTTGGTCGATTTTAGACTTCTTCAATAATATTTTAACAGGTTTTATGCAATTTTGGAGGAATATTATATAGTTTTAGTCAATTTTATTGTTGTTTTCATAGTTTTTATTAAATTTTGGGCGAATTTTGTATAATTTTAAACGAATTTTGTTTAATTTTCATCCATTTGAACGATATCTCAACAGTGTTTATGCAATTTTAACCGAATTTTTCATTAATTTAATCGTTTTTTACAACCTTTATGCAATTTTGAGCGAATATTTACCATTTTGAAATTCTAGTAAGATATCTTTTCAAATTTCGTTTTAATTTCACTACTAAACTGCTATGAAAGCTGTAAAATTGTTTTCAACGTGTTTCTTTATGATGAAACTTTGGGCAGCTGTGCTGCATGACGGACTTTTGGTAAAGAGTGGGCAGCATTTTTTCGAGAGTGGAAGGAGTACACCCTCCAGCATGCTTTCGAAAACAACACGGCGTTTGGAAAAGTGTGAGCGATGTTGTGATTGGTTTTCTGTGGAACTACGAAACAATGATGTCGAAGACGAAATATGCATATAATTTAGGATGCAATTTCGTTGATGAAATAATCAAATCGAGTGAACGGGTTAGCAAGATGATTCAAGTAGAAATGACATGTGTACGTAAATCCGCCAGTATGGCGATTTACGTTGCATCAGTTTGCTTAACGAGTGTAACCCTTCAACGCGGCGACGTGGTTTTGAAAAACACATAAAAGTTTTTGCATGATGGAAAAACCTCGTTTAAATTGAAAACTCGTCTGGATATATGCCGCATTGTACCTTAGCGGAGAAAAGGGATCAAAAGGCGGGATGCGTGGAAGGGTTCGCGATTTGGAAAGTTGTGGTAGTCGCGGCTGCGTACGCGGCCCCGTGCAGACGTCATAATGCGACAGAATACGCGAGACGTTGAGACTCGCGTCGCGATTAGAAGGAAGTTTCGATTTAATCAACGATACCGGCGACGTCGGTGGAGCGCGACTCTTGACATGATTTCGCCGATGGCCTACGATGTTTGTTCAGCGGAGTCAACCGCGACGTGCGGACTGGAAATTAAAAGCGAGTGACAAACGGTGACTTTGAAAATTACCGCGTACCTGCGAGCGACGAAGCGAACAGCATTTAATGAGTATGTAAGGTAAACAGGGGGACGGTATTTGCGGTTGACTTTTTTCCTCGGTTCGAGTATTCCCGCCGAACAGTGTTGGCTTGACCACGTGGATTGTTTGTCTATATCACAACGTTATCGTCACTCTTGCGTATGTCGTCTTTTAACCTAATTCGTAATTACAACCCGTGCTCGGATAATTCGCCGAGTGGGTATGTAACCAAGGCTACACGAATGTTAAAATTTTCAAAAAATACGCTTCGCTTCATTTTTTACTAATTCGTAACGTTCACGAATCCGCCCAAGAGTTGGTGTACATTCGAATACGAATGAATTAATAAATGGAAATATTACATAATTATGGCGTATATTTCGAGCGTGGTTACATTAATTATCAAAAGACCTCCTTTCGTCTTGGTTGTACACGCGTGCTTTTTTTTTTCGCAGAGTTGCAACGCTTCAGACGTGACGTGAAACCGAAAATTGGAAATAATTGCGAATCCGACGATGACTGTAATTTCTCGCATGGTATTTGCGACGGGACGCGGTTCAAGTGTAAATGCGAAGACGAATTCCCGGCCAATAATCAAATCGATAGATGCGCCAAAGGTAGGGGGATGAACAGGCACGTATTTATAGGGGCTGAGGAGGGGTATAGCTCAGAATGGTAAAATTTGGGAACAGCAAAAAGATTGAAAAATTGAAAAAAACCGATGAAAAAATATTCGAAAAAAATCGAAGAATTGAAAAATACCTTAAGTCTTTAAATAATTTATTTCTTAATTTTAAGAGGAGCTTATTTGTATTGAAATCGCTAAAAAAAAGAAATCACGGCGTAAATCCACAATTGTTCAACAAAAATAAACACTTTTGAGGGGGAGGGGGGGCTCATCCAGGCGAAAAAATCTTACGAGTAAATTCGTCTCAGAAGATGGAAGAAAATCATATAAATTTAATTTATCCTTTGTGAAAAATTTCACCTGAACGTTTTTAAATCACCAAATAATTGAGAAATTTTACCTAAAAGTTTTTAAATCACCAAATAATTGAAGAATTTTGCAAGTTTGCTCCTTAAATCTTCATCTTTGACGTCAAAATTTGTAAAAAATTGTACGCATTTTTGACAGGTCTTTTTTAATGAGAGTGGAAAATGTGAGTTGTTTTCTTGAGTACGATATTCAAATTATAAAAAGAAAATATTTTTTTCACATTTTATACCAGATTTTTGTAATTTTTGAAGGAGTTTTAAACGAGCGATACAATTTTCGGGGGATTGACCAACGAATGAATCCGTTCAGTGATACGTTACTCGTTCGCGAACGATTCATGAAGCTTTGAAATGATGCTATCATTTGCACTCATTCGATTTTCTCTTAGAATTGCGCATTCGGAAAAAATAATCCGGAAAATGAGACGATTCGTCAAAGAAATGATTCTCGTTCGCGAACGATTCAAAAGAATCATTTCTAATTTATTAACACGAAATTGAAAATTTTTGTAGAATTACGATTCGGATAAATTTTATTCCAGGCAAAAATTTCCAATATCTCCTCAACGATTGATTCAGTCGTTCGCGAACGATTCATGAAGCTTTGAAAATGCTATCATTTGCACTCATTCGATTTTCTCTTAAAATTGCGCATTCGGAAAAAATAATCCGGAAAATGAGACGATTCGTCAAAGAAATGATTCTCGTTCGCGAACGATTCAAAAGAATCACTTCTAATTTATTAACACGAAATCGAAAATTTTTGTAGAATTACGATTCGGATAAATTTTATTCCAGGCAAAAATTTCCAATATCTCCTCAACGATTGATTCAGTCGTTCGCGAACGATTCATGAAGCTTTGAAAATGCTATCATTTGCAATCATTCAATTTTCTCTTAAAATTGCGCATTCGGAAAAAATAATCCGGAAAATGAGACGATTCGTCAAAGAAACGATTGATTCAGTCGTTCGCGAACGATTCAAATTTTTTATTGCAATATATTTCAATAATGTTGCAATATTTCATTTTTTGTAAACAATTTTTTGCCCACTTTATAAATTAATTTTCTTTTAGTGATTCATTTTTCCTTAAAATAAAATACATAAGGCTTGAAAATTTATTTAAAGAAGGAAAAATTAGTAAAGTACATTTTAAAGAATTGATTTGAACAAGGAGTTGAATTTTTGAGTAGAATCGAATTTTTTGCCATGGAATTCAAATTATGCTTGTTTTTTCCTAATTACTTTAATAATTAACATCAAGATAAAAAAATTGAAACTTTGTGGAATTTTTTCTTTGAAAAAAATTTCAAATTAAGGTTTATTTAAATTTTTATTTGAAAAAATCATTTTAAAAATTTAGTAAATTATTTATTTTGTTGAATTTTTTCAAAATTAAGTAAGAAGTAAGTAAATAGAGAATCGTTTTAAAAAACAAATAAAACATTTGAGAATTGAAATAAAAAAAGCTTCAAAATTCATTATTTTTGAATCAAAACAAAACAAACATTCACTAATTATTTAAAAATTGAAATTGAATGTTTTAAAGATTGAATAAAAACAACTATTCGCCAAATAATTATAAAATACATTTTTTCAAAATATAGATGGAAAAAAGTTGAAATTAATTTGTTCATTTAGAAATTGAAATAAAAAAAAAAAATAGTTTTTTAAAATCAAACCATTACAAACATCTGCTAAAAAATTATTTAAAAATTGAAATTGACAAAAAATTGAAAATCGTTATGAAAATTGAATGAAAACAAACATTTACCAAATAATTACAAAATATTTAAAAATATAAATTGAAAAACCTCGAAATTAATTGTTTTAAAAATCAAATAAAAATAAAAAATGGCTAAATAACTATAAAATTATAAAAAATCGATGTAAAAAAACCTTGAACTTGATTGTTTATTTTTTTAACGCCCTTTATAAAAAACCAAATAAAAACAAAAATTCACCATAAAATCATGAATTAATCAAGAGCCAATTTTAATGTTTTTTTCACTTTCGCTTTTCAATGCTTCAACTTTTAACATAAAGTCTTATTTATTCAGGCGTTCCGATTGGGTTACCTTGCATTTTCGACGAACAATGCGAATACAAGGTTTGGAATTCGATGTGTCGCAACGGAGTGTGCACGTGTCGAGGCAACGGCAAAGAAGTAATTACTGACGATGGAAATACTAAATGTATAGGTAAATTAAAAAAGGGTAATTTTCAATAAAATACGCAATAAATAATAAACGACTCGTTACAGGTAAACAATTCAGCGATGATTGCGCGATAGACGAAGACTGCGCGTTCAAAACGGCCGTTTGCGATCCGCATAAACATATTTGCCAATGTCCTCCCGATTTAACGGCCACTAATCATATCGATAAATGCGGCAAAGGTAGGTTATTCCATTGTTTAATTGATCGTGGAAACACGAAGAATACTTGAAAATGGCCTTTTGCGATAAAGGTATTTTTCGATCCTCCTCCCCCTCGATTCAACGGTCACCGGTTATTTACCATGTTATTCGATGATGATAAAAATCAACGGATGTGGTTGGATTTAAATCATTAGGGTGGGAAATGTTAATGAGAAAGCTCTAAACGAATTCGTACAAATGTGTATGTGAAATTAAAAAATATTAATTATCGATTTAAAAAGTTCTACGCGAATAAAGAGATTTTCACAAGTTATCTGCGGGGCGCGGAAAGAACTAGATTGCTTTTAGCGTGCGCGCGTGTTGCCAAATCGTAATTGGAAATTTTAAATTAGTCGTGCCTGCGAAAGCTTAGCTCGTGGAATCATGAAAATAGAAAAAGCTCGCGTTACCGAAGTAATATTTGCTAATATAGGTGAACGCAAGGTGCTACACGGTGTTCTTCAACTGTAAAGTGTTTTACGGGGCATCTGTGCGAGTCGGGTTTACCTAACCAATATGTAAATATGTCGCCGCAACCGTATTCATGCGGAGCTACGGACGACCACCGCGATCCGTTTGTGAAATTGAAATTCCAACTTGCAGCGTATTGATAATAAAAGTTTTCGTAATGAATCAGAATTTTAACGCTGTGGTTTTCGAGGTAATCGTGACGTGTGTGGATCCAGTGAACCGTAAAGCGACCGTTGAGAGCTTAACTTCGTCGATGTAATGAAGTTTTGCCTTTGGGTGTGTTGCTCGTCGAAATGTCATCGTTTCGATAATTTTCGCGTGTGTGAGAAAGCCGTTCCGTTTAGTCTTCCTGCAACTTACAAGAAACGCGATTTCGATAAATAAGAGCAAACCTTCTCGGAAGATGGGGGAAAATTACAGGCGCGGATGTAGACTTAAATTTTCGAAGGGCAAATCGAATTTTAGAGAGTAAATTAAAATTCGTTTGCAGAACCTGTTCCCAGAATTTTTTGCAAACACGTGAAACACCCTCAAAAGCCCGGAAATTTATATAACCCTTAACACACCATCAAAATATTCATAAAATGGTTTAGAATCGATCAAAATTCATTTAAAATTGCGCTAAATTGTCAAAATTTTGTTCAAATTGTTCAATATTTGTTCAGAATTTCATAAAAACAATTAAAATATTATTAAACTAGTCTAAAGTTGATCACAATTCGTTCAAAATTGCACAAAATTATCAAAATGTTGTTAAAATTGTTCAAAATTAATCAGTATTTGATTGAAATCACATGAAAACGGTTGAAACGTTGTTATAATAATTTAGAAACGAGCAAAATTTGATAAAAGTTACATAGTGTTGCGAAAAAATTTCAAAACCATGTTAAAATTGTTTAGAGTAATTCAGCCTTTGCGCAAAATTTCTTAAAAACTGTAAAAATGCTGTTAAAATTGTTCAAAATTTGCCCAAAATTGCACAAAAATTGTGTAAAGCGATTAAATTAATGAAAAATCTGTTTAAAACTACATAAAAACTATCAAAATGCTGCTGAAATAATTTAAAATTGATCAAAATATGTTTAAAGTAGCTTAAAATTGTGCAAAATTTACATAATGTTATTAAAATTGTTCAAAATTCGCCCAAAATTTAATAAAAACTATGAAAATGACGTTAAAATTGTTTAAAACTTGTTAATATTCCTACAAAATTGCATAAAAACCGTTAAAATATTGTTGAAATAGTCTAAAATCGACCAAAATTTATTCAGAATTGCTCAAAATTGCACAAAATTGTTAAAATTTTGCTAAAATTGTTTAAAATTGTGAAATATTTGTACAAAATTGCACAAAAACAGTTCACATTTTGTTGAAATAGTTCAAAATCGATCAAAATTTATTTGAAATTGCTTAAATTCACGCAAAGTCGTTTAAAAACTGTTAAAATTTGGTTAGAATGGTTGAAAATTGATGAAAATCCATTTACAATTGTATGAAATTGCACAAAATTGTCAAAATGTTGTTGAAATTGATTATAAGAATTCATTATATATTTGCATTAAATTGCATAAAAATAGTTCCAATGTTGTTAAATAGTTCAAAATTAATCAAAATTTGTGTAAAATTGCTAAAAGTTGCAGAAAATTGTAAAAAAGTTGTAAAAATTTTTTTTAATTTGTCGATATTTGCTTTAATCTGCATTGAAAAATTTTAAATGTTGTTAAATTGACTTAAAATTGATCAAAATTTGTGTAAAATTGTAAAAAATTGCACCAAAATGTCAAAATTAAGCAATTTTTAATCAATTTTGATTAAATGTAAACAATTTTTACAACATTTTGACAATTTTGCGTAAGTTTAAGCAATGTTAAACAAATCTTAATCAATTTTAAACAATTTATGTCAACTTTCTGCAATTTTCTACAATTCTACGTGAATTTTGATTAATTTGAGCAATATTTTAGCATTTTTTATTCGATTTTCGAGTAGTTTTAAGCGATTTTAAACAAATTTTGATCGATTTGCAACCATTTTAGCCACATTTGAACTGTTTTTACGCAATTTTTGCAAATGTTGGACAAATTTAATCAATTTTAACAACATTTTGATAATTTTGTGCAATTTTTTATCATTTTAAAAAAATTTTCATGAACTTGAAACTATTTTAACTACATTTTAACATTCTTTTTGCAACTTTGCGTAATTTTGATCAATTTTGAAAAAATTTTGAAAGATTTTGACTTGTTTCTATAACGTTTGAACTTTTTTTACGCAATTTTGAGAAAATATTGGACAATTTTAAACAATTTTAATAACATTTTAACAATTTCGCGCAATTTTGAACGAATTTTGGTCAATTTTAGACGGTTTTATCAATATTTTAACAGTTTGTATGCAATTTAGGGCAAATATTGAACAATTTTAAGTAATTTTAACATCATTTTAATAATTTAGTTCTAATTTGAGCAATTATGAAGAAATTTTGATCGATCTTAGTCGATTTTAACATCATTTCTACAATTTATATGCAATTTTGAGAAAATATTGGACGATTTTAAGCAATTTTAATAACATTTTAACAATTTCGTGAAATTTTGATCGAATTTTGGTCAATTTGAGACTGTTCAATAATATTTTAACAGTTTGTGGGCAATTTAGGGCAAATATTGTACAATTTTAAACAATTTTAACGTCATTTTGATAATTTTGTTCTAATTTGAGCAATTATGAAGAAATTTCGATCGATCTTAGTCCATTTTAACATCATTTCTACAATTTATATGCTTTTTTGAGCAAATATTGAACAATTTTAAACAATTTTAACAACAAAATGTCATCGGTGATTCGTTCGAATCTCTCAATCGATTTTTCGGCATCTTAACCAAACACCGTCCTCGATAGCAAATCCAAAATTAGACTGCAACTTGAAAGGGAGTTTCTGCTTGGGCGAAACTTCGTATTTGTGATTTAGCAGCATATAAATCAATCCAATTTTTACTTGTAATTTTGCAAAATGTTTCGCTGGAATTTGAAAAAGTGTAATAACAAGGTGAAATCGACGCCTAGAGAATTTCTGGCAATAAATTTACCAATGCATGCTCTGGGTCCTTCTCCAAATGGTATAAATGTATATTGAGGTCTCTTGGATTTTGCTTCTTCGGTGAAGTGTTCCGGGTAAAATTGATCTGGTCTCTCGTAGTATTTCTTGTCGTTGTGCAAGCCAACAATTGATATTACAATTGATGTATTATTTGGTATAACGGAGTCGGTACTTGGTACGTGATAATTTTGTGTGCTGCGTCGTAGTAACATCCCCATTGTTGGGTATTTCCTGAGGGTTTCTAAAATTTTGAGGAATTACGTCGTGATCTCGTGATATGAAAAACAAGAGCTTTGTTACCTGCAATGACCATATCTGTGTAGGTCATTTTACTCAAAATGTCGTAGGTGAGTTGGCCTTGGTTATTTTGTAAAACTGTTCGAATTTCGAGCCTCGTTTTGTTTTGGATTTCTTCGTGTCGAGATAATTCGAAAAGCGCGCAGGTTATTGATGTGGCTGGAGATCGTGAACCGGTTGTGAAAAAGAAGAAGTACTGAGCCGCCATCATGTCTATGGGCGTTGAATTTTAACGTATATTTTAAATCATCGGGTAACTCGAGGGATACAAATTACCGAGTTTTTGCTGAACTGTATCCAATTTTGAGGCATTTTTCAACGATAATAACGCGTTGAAGAAATCACTACGATGGAGAGTACTTTCTCGTTGTTTCATCGTGTCCTCGACTACTTTGGTGAAAAATGTCCGAAATCGATCTTCGAACAGTGTAATTTTGAATAGTTCTATGAGCTTGTTTGGGATACCAGGCCATAGGCTGCGTATAGCTCTTTGGTATCTGGAAAAAGTAAACTTGGGTTTATTCTGGAGAACAGAGACATTTGCTCGATCGAGCTGGTGAGAAATTTCGATTTTTTTGGAGAAGCTGACAAAATCGATTTTTAAAATAGTTGAAAAAAATTTCTGTGTTTTTTGAAAATCCTATCTCGAATACGTGTGGTTTTCTAATTTTTCGAAATTTTTAGTAATAAATTATTTACCTAAATGAAGCGACTCGTTTTGCAATAAATCGAAATTCGGATTCGGGATGATCGAGCGAATTAATATCAATGCCAAATATACAACTGCCTATCGCATCGATACTAAATCTTTCGCATAGGGCTTCCACATCGAAGTCTTGTCCATTAGCAACGTTTGCCAATTCGACTTGCAATCTCTCGGCGATTTTTTGCATTCGAGGGAACAGGATTTTTATTTTTCCAGTAGAAAAAGCGCTGGAAAGTTTTACCCTCGAGGTTTTCCATTCTTCTCCTAGAAGAAGTAATGTTTTTATTGGAAAAAAAAAAACGAAAAATTATTTAAACGAAAAATCAAGTCTATACCTCGCATGCTAAATAAATGATTCGTTATCGGTTCTACCTGAGCGTTGACAGTGATACCGCGATGGTGGAAATTTGAGAATTCCTTAATCAGCACGTCCTTAATTATTGACGGATCTCGAATCAAAACCGAGGGCTTCTGCATCGTGAAAAATCCCACGTATTTTGAATGGCCGAATTTCGCGTATAAATCGGCGTACGCCATGAAGACGCGTTTTTTCATCAAAACCGCCTCGGCCATGTTGCCAAATATCAGGTTTGGTCTCGCGTACGGGATTTTGTAACGGTCGAAGAATTCGTAGCATTTTTTCAAATTCAGATAGAAATATAACGTCGTTGCTGCGATGATTAGTACAATAACCTCGAAGAACTCCATAATGTACGACTTGAACTCCGATATTGTCACTACTGCTTTCAAGTTCATCGAAACGAAATAAGTATTTTTATATCTGTTGTATGTACTTGAAATTTTTATCGCCTTCTTAAAACTTATCAATTAATTATACACGAACTTGTGATACGCAAGCTCATCGCGAATAAGTGTTTATTAATCGTATCAGTTCATGTATTTAAGCAGTAATGTCAATTAGACACCCAAAGTTTTGTTAAATTAACTTCGTCGTCTTCATTTTTAAAATTACCATTTGTAGTAAATGGATCACTTTGAAGTAGCCCGATCAATGACGTGAATTTCCCGCGGAGGCGTACGGGAGTCCGCCGTTTTCGGGCTTCCGTGTTCCAAAACGCCTAAGACGAGATAACAAAATCACCTAAACCATACCAAAAAATTTTTTTGTTCACCAAAATTAATTTTTATTGTAGTTTATTCAATTTTTCAATTTTAAACAATTTTTTTAAGCACAATTTCCAATTTTTAGATTGTCTTGTTCTTCAAAACAAATTTTTACCATACTTTTTTCAATTTTTTTCAATTTCGTGAGATACAATTTTTAATTTTTTAATTTTTGGTTCCTCAAAATTAGTTTTATGTTTAAATTTTTTGTTCTTCAAAATTAATTTTAATTTCATTTTTTTAATTTTTCAATAATTTTTTGTGGTACAATTAATTGTACTGTTTTTTTAATTCTTTGAGGCACAATTTCCAATTTTTAAACGTTTTGTTCTTCAAAATTAATTTTAATTTCATTTTTTTAATTTTTCAATAATTTTTTGTGGTACAATTAATTGTACTGTTTTTTTAATTTTTGAGGTACAATTTCCAATTTTTAAACGTTTTGTTCTTCAAAATTAATTTTGATTGCATTTTTTTCAATTTTTCAATAATTTTTTGTGGTACAATTAATTGTACTGTTTTTTTAATTTTTGAGGTACAATTTCCAATTTTTAAACGTTTTGTTCTTCAAAATTAATTGTAATTGCATTTTTTTCAATTTTTCAATAATTTTTTGAGTTACAATTAATTGTACTGTTTTTCTATTTTTTGAGGTACAATTTCCAATTTTTAAACGTTTTGTTCTTCAAAATTTATTTTAATTGTATTTTTTCAATTTTTCAATTTTTTTAGTTTTTTGAAGTACACTTTCCAATTTTTAAATTTTTTGTTCTTCAGAATTAATATTGATTGTTTTTCAATTTTTTGAGGTAAAATTTTCAATTTTTAGCTTTCTTGTTTTTTTTTTAAATTAATTTTAATTGTAGTTTTTCATTTTCTCAATTTTTTGAGGTACAACTTCCAATTTTTGAATTTTTTGTTCTTCAAAATTAATTTTAATTGTACTTTTTTTAATTTTTTAATTTTTTTAATTTTTAGTTCTTTTTTGTTTGCTAAAATTAATTTTATTTGTACTTCTTTCAACTTTTTTAATGTTAAAAAATTTTTGAGATACAATTTTGAGTGTTACAGTTTTTTGGTTTTAAAAATTTGTTTTAATTGTTTTTAATTTTTTGATTTTTTTAGTTTTTTGAGGTAAAATTTTCAATTTTTTGTACATGATGGACTTTTAGATTGCTTACCTTAATGACATATTTTTTTAATTGGCGAAGATTTACGGATTCCCATTGGCTGAAATTTTTAGAGTGTAACAAATGGTATTTTATTTTATAGAAGAGGTAAATATATCCCTCATTATTAAACCTTTTCTGGAAAAAAAAATTGTTATGTCACTGGAAGGTTAAATCTTCGTTATATTAGATTTCTGGAAACTGCGACGTTGCCAATAATACGATTTAGCTTGATTTTAGCGTGCATTCCTTATCATCGCGCACGTCGTTTTACGAATTTAATCGAGTGTAAATGGTACAAATTCATGTAAACACTTCCACATAATCTAACCAATTCGAAATATTACCATTAAAGGTCTCGAAACATAACCCAACCGACCATAATGTATAACGATAAAAATCGCAAAATTATACGATTCGCGGTCGACATAAAACTAGCAAAATTAGACAAGCTCGTCAATACAACGAAATGTAAACGAGCATCAACATCATTACGCAAATTTTTCCAAACCAAAGCGTAAAAAATGCGTAAAAAAATAACGAAATATCCCAAGTGGTGTTTTTTTTACGCTACGTAAACCCATAGAAAGGGTATTCAGTGACCTATAAAAATCGCGCAATTATTTGCAAAAAAATCTCAATGTTTCGAGTTATTTTCGGTGAAAAATGGAAACAAAGTTGAAAATTTAAACGCGTGCGCGAAGTTTAATTTTGCCGGCCGATGCGAACAAAGCGGCCGAGTTGCGTGAAATGTCAAACGGCCTTTGCGCTTTGTTTTTTCGCTAATTGAATACTGATCGGTTAATTTGTCGTAGTTGATTTTTCTTAACGAGGGTGCAGGGCGTCGGATTAGACCTCGTGATGTAGTTACCTCCTCGTCGCTGGTCTAAGGATGAATTCGCCGTCGAGCTTTCCACGACGTGGTGGTTTTACAAAACTACAGAGGATATTTTTACAACGGTGTAATTATCGGTGTCGATGCGGTTAGCGTGACCACGTTCAGATACCAATCGAAAACGTTGAAAAGTTGAGATTATATGGTCGGCCGCGTGCCGGATTTTGGCTTTTTTCACGAGTTTTGAGTATTTCACGCGATAATATCGCGTCGAGTAAGCGAACCTTGCGACGTTTTGGGGAAGAAATTCTTAAATGATGAACTTAGCGTTACACGAGAATTTACCAGAATATACTGGCTTTTTGGTCGTCGCATCGTGCCGCGGTTATTACTCGCGTTTCATGAAGCGGGGAGGGAGATGAGTATTGATTTTTTTGCCCATATAATCATCTCACGAAAATTTGAATTTTTCACGTCATTTTACGCCAAGTGACGCGTGATCCGAAGGATTATAGTTTTCCTCGGATTCGATATCGTTTACATGGTAACGTCGTCGACGTGTCGCGAGTTCCAAAGTCATCGAAAGTTCGTCGTTTTATTTTTGTAATTAAAAATGTAATCGACTCGGGGGCGAAATATTACGACGAGGATGAAAATTGACAATTTTTGTAACGAAGTGATGAAAGGAGGGATTCGAGCGTTGAAACGGAATTACGTCAAATGGGCCAATTTACCTGAAATGTAGTTCGTGACAGGCTCAATATTACCCGCCCCGCTCGCCAGAGTGAGGGACAGTGTTACCAGCCAGGGAATTGAGAAGAAATCACCATTAGTTCATTTGAAAATCTTGAAAAATCGCCAAATCACCATTTACAATACTTACAGTATATTACAAGTAATTACCGGTGAATTATTTGTAAATTACTCGTAATTACCAGTGAATTATTTGTAAATTACATGTAATCACCGGTAAATTATTTGTAAATTACTCGTAATTACCGGTGAATTATTTGCAAATTACATGTAATTATTACTGGTAAATCATTTGTAAATTACTGGTATTTACCAGTAAATTACTTGTAAATTACATGTAATTATCGGTAAATCATTTGTAATATTAATGTAATTACCGGTGAATTATCTGTGAATTACACGTACTCACTGGTGAATTGTCCATAAATTGCATGTATTTATCGGGGAAATTATCTGTAAATTACATGTAATTACCGGTAAATTTTTTGAAAATTACTCGTAGTTACCAGTAAATTACTTGTAAATTACATATAATTACTGGTAACTTATTTGTAAATTACATGTAATTACCGATAAATTATTTGCAAATTACTCGTAATTACCGATGAATTATTTGTAAATTACATGTAATTACCGGTAAATCGTTTGTAAATTACTGGTATTTACCAGTAAATTACTTGTAAATTACATGTAATTACCGGCAAATTATCTGTGAATTACATGTAATTACCGATAAATTATTTGCAAATTACTCGTAGTTACCAGTAAATTACTTATAAGTAACATGTAATTACAGGTAAATTATTTGTGAATTACATGTAATTACCGGTAAATTATTTGTAATATAAATGTAATTGCTGGTAAATTATCTTTTAATTACATGTACCCACTTGTAAATATTCTGTAAATTGCCTGTATTTACCGGAAAATTATCTGTTAATTACATGTGATTACCGGTAAATTATTTGCAAATTACCCGTAGCTACTAGTAAATTACTTGTAAATTACTCGTAATTACCGATAAATTATTTTTAAATTACATGTAATTTCCAGTAAATTATTTGTAATGTAAATGTAATTATTGGTAAATTATCTGTGAATTACATGTACTCACTGGTAAATTGCCCATAAATTGCCTGTATTTACTGGTAAATTTTGTAAATTACATGTATTTACCGGTAAATTATTTGCAAATCACTCGTATTTACCAGTAAATTACTTGTAAATTACATGTAATTACTGGTAAGTTATTTGTAAATTACCCATAATTATCAGTAAATTATTTGTAAGTTACATGTAATTACTGGTAAATTGTGTGTAAACTGCCTGTAACTACCAATAAATTACCTGTAATTACATATTTTTGATATTTGTTAATAATTCAGATATGTTTTCAATCTCGAAAGCTAAAAAATATGAATGGTGACCGTTTTTGAAAAAATAGAAATTCCAACGACCATTTTTTCGTACTAATTTAATTATAACGCGTCTCTGCAGATCTTCCGCTAGTAAGCGGTGGCCACTATGAACACATGACGGGCGTACGTTACTTCCCTTTCTCTTTCACGTAGTTGTACTTTACGACAATCGTATTTAACTTTTCTCTAAAAGCCAAGAAGCCTGGACGACGGACGTAAACGATGCATTAAAAAATAAAAACCAAAACCAGACTATCATCTCGTTTTATCGCCACGATAAAGTCTTCTTTCGACATAAAAAATCTCCCCTTCTGCGTTGCGAGAAGCCAAAAAAAAAGAAAGCATTTTGGAGTTACCAATCGGCGGTATCCGTTTCTTATATTTTTTCCGCGTGTTACGAACTTTCTTCGGTGTTGGCGTATTTTTTGGATCGCGTGCCTTTGCACATATACGAGCGAAAAATAATATTTAACCGAAAATGAAACGCGAACGATGAAGGGGGGACAGGTGGAAGGGCGTTCGTGTAAACGTTATCGTTTCATGCGCGGGCGTTCAAACTTTCTCGGATTTGAAACAATTAAAGGTTGCCTTTGTCGTCGCGCTGCCTTCGACGTCGTCGTATAAGTTTCGAGCTCGTAAAAGCTTCGAGCCGAGCAGATAATTGGTCGATTTGTGTAACAGAAGATTCGGAGCTTTCTGGTAATGAAATCTATTCGGATGGGGGTATGAAAAGTACGAAGGGGGGGCGTAATTACCCGATGGAGAAACGTGTGCGATACCTTCGCGTTGTTCATGCGTATACACAATGTAAGATCTCGAGGAAAAGGCGCCTTTCTTAATGTAAATTCGCGTGCACTTTTATGTTTATGCGGGCTCACAATCGAAGAAAATATCGACTGAAGTTTTGCTTTTTTTTTTTCGCTACCAAAGGAAGGGCTCGCTCGCGACGAAAATGCGACGTCTGGTGCGTGTCGAACAGGCGCCAATGTTCGCCGCAATGTTTTCCCCTATGGCGGATTTCCATCGTCAGCCCCGACACGAGGTTTCTATGTATTTCGGTTTATTATTTTTCCTTTTGCATTTTTTCGTTAATAATCGTACCTAAGTCGCCGAGGGAGGAGTATCGAGTTTTTGGGAAATGTTATATTCGATTAGCACGCACTTTCGTGCTGAAAGAAGCCAGCAACTTGAGTTTGCCTAATTCGTATAATGATCGTTTGTAATTTACTCGAATACGCGAATGTTTCGTTGCCCTCCAGCTCTTTCAGCCGGCTTGTTTCCACAACACTGGAAAGGTAATTGGGGTCGTTTGAATGTACTTGCGGTAAATGCCCGAAAATTGATTCGGTATATGTGTGAATGTAACGCAGCCTGCGTGAAGGGGGGAGGAACGAGCGGTATGGAGCTTATGTCCTTGGACCAGCTCAATGGATCGAATAACAAAGTATAACAAGGTGAAAAAGCAGAAATTTCTAAAGAAACGTTTATGTGTATCGTTTGGGCGACCTGCTGTCTGCGGAATTATATAAGCAGGGGGGAGGGGGCGTTGGCATAGTGTAATCGTAGAAGTTACCGACGACGCGACGAGAAGAAATACGTTTATTTTGAAACTGTACACTGAATAATGATAAAAGTTTCACGTTCTTTTGACATTTACAGAGAAAGAAGTCAACGAAGAGTGCTTTTTCAACGAACAATGCGAACAGAAGTTATTTAATACGGCTTGCATAGATGGCATTTGTCAATGCAAATCGGAGAAGACACCGGTGCGCAATCCGGATGGATCTTTCATGTGTACAGGTATGTTTTAGCGTGATTAAATGTACGAGTTTGAACGCAAGAGAATACGGTCAACCGGAAATTGCAATGAGTTTTGAAAACGGATGAAAAATATTTTAGATATTTCATACGTGAAATTATTTGGTAATTGGATTTTTCGTAATAATTTACAACACCATGATTCCTATTTAAATGCGAGATCTAATTTTTAAACGGTAATTTTTCGAGTTTGAGGAATAGTAACGCTAATTGATTCGTTGAAGTGCGTAAAAAACGCACTTTGGCGTAGTTTAAAGAAAAATATGCAGAATTCCTTGAATGTTAATCGGATTACCCATATTGGAAGAATGGAAGATGTGAGCGATACATTTTGAGGTTGATTCCTTGAGAAAATGTCAATTAAGAGGAATAGGAACAAAATTTTAAGTGTATTTTTTTTAAATATTGGCTGCAATGATTCAAAACGTCATGCGAGATTGTGGCAACACTGGCGTAAACTTTTTGTCATTTCCGTGTCTCCGCAACGGCACACAAAATCAAAAATGGTCATGAAAAAGCGTCACGCGATTGTCATGGCGATGTGTCATGCTCATGAGTGATAGACTTGAAATTTTCATATGTATGATGACGAGTCGTTGTCTTGGCAACGCGCGACGTAAAGATCAGAATTGTCAAGTGTCATGATCATGAGCGACATATGACAATATTTTTGTGATATGTCGCATGACATGCCACGATGATATATCAGGTGGCATCATGATACTGTCGGATGACATGTCATGGTGATATGTTGGATGCCATGTCATGGTGATATGTCAGGTGATTTCATGATAATATCGAATGACATGTCATGGTGGTATGTTGGATGACATGTCACGGTGATATTTTGGATGACATGTCACGGTGATATGTCGAATGACATGCCATGATGATATGTCGGATGACATGCCATGATATGTCAGGTGATGTCATGATAATATCGGACGACATGTCATGGTAATATGTCTGGTAATGTCAAGATAATGTCAAATGGCATGTCATGGTGATATGTTGGATGACATGTCACGGTAATATGTCGAATGACATGCCATGGTGAAATGTCGGATGACATGCCATGATATGTCAGGTGATGTCATGATAATATCGGACGACATGTCATGGTAATATGTCTGGTAATGTCCAGATAATGTCAAATGACATGTCATGGTGGTATGTTGGATGACATGTCACGGTAATATGTCGAATGACATGCCATGGTGAAATGTCGAATGACATGCCATGGTGAAATGTCGAATGACATGCCATGGTGAAATGTCGAATGACATGTCATGGTGAAATGTCGGATGACATGTCATAGTAATACGAGTATGTCGAACATTTCATGGTGATATGTTGGGTGACATGTCATGATATGTCAGGTGATGTCATGATAATATCTGACGACATGTCATGGTAATATGTCAGGTAATGTCAAGATAATGTCAAATGACATGTCACAGTGATATGTCGAATGACATGTCATGGTGAAATGTCAGATGACATGTCATGGTAATATGTCGGATGACATGTCATGGTAATACGAGTATGTCGAACGACATTTCATGGTGATATGTCGGGTGACATGTCATGAATGTCATTATGATATGGCAGGTGATGTCATGATAATGTCGGATGTCATTTCATGGTGATATGGCAGGTGATCTCATAATAATGTCGGATGACATGTCATTGTGATATCTTATGATGACGTCAGATGATCATTTTTTTCACTCTCAAGACATGTTATGCGTTGTACTATATTCATGTGTGACATTTTTTTTATATCACCATACTATGTCGTAGATGACAATTCATTGTCGTGGTGACGTATCATGGTCAGAAGTAACATGTGATCATGTCGTGGTAGCGTATCAACTGACATGACATGATGACAAGTCACTATTATGGTGACGTGTTATGATTACGAGTGGCATGGGACGTCAAAAGACGTCTTCTTAGCACACCATTTTCTCTATCATCGTTGATGTGACTTTTTTGACTTTAACGAGTATAGTAATTACTAATTAGAAATTTAAACGATGAAATGGTAGCACTGACATGAAACCCAATTCATTTTTTTGAATTCCGAGTATTTTCAATTCTAAGATTAAATTGAATTGTTATTTAACAGAGCACTAATGCGTTCATACATTTCCACGATAAGATGATGGGGGGGGGGGGTGGTTAGGAGATTACAATACAGTGGCAGAGAATATTCTTTTTCATCTTTTTGGCCCCTTCGTCTCTCCCCTCCTACCGCAACGGCATAAGATTTGAAGAAATAAGCCGAAAACGAATTTGTCACTTTGTCGCGGGCGAAAAAAAAATACGACATAACTTTACGTACGCACTGTGCCGAGTATTTCTTTTGTTTTCTACGTACCTCATCAAGAATACAACGAAAAAGAAGGCACATTTCCGGCGCGTCGGAACGCGAACCGCTTTTAGAATTTCTCAATTTACACTTGGCCACTTCTCGATTTACTTTTCAAGTATTCAAGCCGTCGCGACGCTGATTTCGTAACTATTCTCGTAATGATTCGCCTTAAGGAGAAGTTCACCGGTAAGAATATTGTTTTCAGCTCGTTCAACTATTTAATAACAAAATCCAGATAAAAGTGTTGTACCAGTTCGGAGAAAGTAATATAAGGTTCACCGAAGCGTTGATAAAATTGTCACAAGATACAAAGAACCGTAATATTACGCTTTGTGCTTTCGTGGCAGAAAAAAGAAGAGAAAAAAGTGCAAACCGGCATACACGCATGTAAAATGAAGGAGAAAAAAATAGGAAAAGTAATTGCGAAATTTACGTCCTCGGTTGTTTTACGATGTTCGCTACGATAACGTATGTTCGACGATTTTTTTCGTTCAGAATTCGAACTCGCAGTGGTATGAATATTTAATCGGCGAAAAGAAAGTTTCGTGGTTCGGTGTTGGTATGATGAGTTTAAAAAAAAAATGAACTTTGGAGAATGTAACGTTGCTCAACTAGTATGCTTCCCGCTTTTTCAGTCTATTATTCTTGAAATCGTACGAAGAAGGAAATAAAAAGCATGCAACCGGTAATGAAAGAAATCGCGTACGTGTTGTTGCATATCGTACTCCGTTTTTGTTCTCATTTCAGGAAATTGCCTTCTTTGTAAACGCTTTGTATGCGTTTTCCTTCTTAATTGAAATGAATTTTCGTTTAGTATTCAAAGTTAAACTCGATTGCGCTTTGACTATCTCATCAAAGCTTTGTGACTTCCGAGGTACTGGAAATAGAGAAAATTATTATGACCTTTTTTACCGGCCATGAGATGTTATTCGAGATAGCTTGATTGAATTTTCAAATGAAGTAATTTTTGAATTCGCGACGTTGCCAATAATATATTTTTAATGTGGTAGTTTCGTCGAACAACGTCGCGAAGTAGTTGTAATTATCGATAGAAAAATTCAGTTGGTTTATTCATGTCTCGAAATGATTATTAAAGCAATATGAAAAGATATTATAGTCGAGTAATCTATGCAAAATGTTTTTTTTGCTATTGCGACGTTGCCAAGGACAGATTATTGTGGTGATTTGTACGCATTTTTAGCGAAGCTATTAATCGACTTGTTTGAAAAGTAAAAACAGTGGAATTAGGTGAAACGTTGTAGAACTATCCGGGTTCATGATCTATAAAATTTATATACCCTCTTCCCGCGTCACCCATCCCCTCGTGCCATGTTTTTTGTCAAATTGTTAAAATCGCATTGCTAAAGATGATGTTTAAATAAGGCAGCCACACGTACAATGAAATAACGATCAGTATTTGATCGTTGGTGATGTACATTTAGCTCAAAATGAAATTTGTGAAAATTGCAACGTTGCCAATAATAGATTTTCTGTGGTAATTTTATCGAATGATATCGAATAGTCGAAGTTATTATCGAGAAATAATGTAATTCATTTATTAGTCTCGAAATAACGTACTATGATTATATATCCCACTTAAATTGTATTTTTTGCCATTGCGACGTTGCCAATTATAAACTTTCTACGATAATCCTATCGAATTGTATCGAAAGATTAAAGTCGTTGTGGAAAAATTCAATTTATACATTTTAGTCTCAAAATAACAAAGCATAATTATGTTTGTAATACAAAACGCCTTTTTTTGGCGATTGCAACGTTGCCAATAATCTATGTTCCGAGGTAATTTTATCGAATAATATCGAATAATTGAAGTCATTATCGAGAAATAATGTAATTCGTTTATCAGTCTCGAAATAACGTGGTATGATTATGTATCCCACCCAAATTGTATTTTTTTGCCATTGCGACGTTGCCAATAATAAATTTTCCATGATAATCCTATCGGATTGTATCAAAAGATTAAAGTCGTCGTGGAAAAATTCAATTTATTCATTTGAGTCTCAAAATAACAAAGCATAAGTACGTTTGTAATACAAAACGCCTTTTTTTTGGCGATTGCGACGTTGCCAATAATCGATTCATTGTAGTAATTTGATCGAATAATATCAAAAATTACAGTTATCATAGAAAAACTCAATTTGTCAGGTGGATTCTCAAAATAACGTAATATTATTTCACATGCGATGCAAAACGATTTTTTTTTGTAATTGCGACGTTGCCAATAATAGATTTGTTGTGGTATTTTCATCAGATTACATCGATATCAGTCACGTTATCGTAGAAAAATTTAATTTATCAATCATGTTCTCAAAATAATATGATATAATCATGTGTACGATATAAAACGGTCTTTTTGCAATTGCGACGTTGCCAATAATAGATTTATTATGGTAATTTTATCAAAAAATCAAAACCGGTGATGGAAAATTTTCAGTTTATCTTTCGAGGTCTTATTATAACCTTTTATAGCTACAAAGTTGGCAAAAACTGTTTTTTTGCATTTGCGACGTTGCCAATAATATATTATTATTGTGATTTATATCGATTTTTAACTGCCTGTTTATCTAATCGACATATTTAAATATTGTAAACCAAGTGGTACGTGAAATTTTGTAGAATTAAGTACTTGATTTCGTGATTACAAACGACCCCCTTCCCTCTCCCCGCCCTAATTCTAATTTTCGTATTTTTCTTAGAATTTTTCGAATCTTGTTGTTCCGTATGAAATTAAATTAAGGCATTATTATTGATATTGCGACTATCGTAGAATACTTAGAGTATTGCACTCAAAACGGAATTTTTGGAAATCGCGACGTTGCCAATAATCAATTTGATAACGTTTTCGACGACTCCGCGCGTAGTTGTATTTCACGTCGAAGAAAATTAAGACCTTTCACGGGCTCGGAATGAAGTCTCGACGAAATATTGTGACTATAATCAACTTATATAAATTGAGAAGCAGGTGGTGTAAAGTGAGAAAAGCTCGGTGCAAATTTGCTTATACGCTTTAGTACGTAACAAAGGCTCGGTAAATTTTCAAACCTACACATCGCTATTTTAATAATTCAACGAAGAAGAAAAGGGAATTTTCCTCGCGAGCTTTTCCGCGTTTATTTATGGCGCTATGTTGCACATATAGCGCTATACACTCGTACCAAAGGGTTAATTCGCGTCGTGCAATCGATTAGTTGCATACATTAGCAACGGTAAATGAGGCGAGAGGACAGAATCACGGTGGCAATTGCAAAGCGCGTATTTTGGGAACCCTTGTAATCAAATTGTGTACGCGTAATAGGCGAAAACGTGCCATGGTTCGGGTTAATATTTGATATACGAAGTGTGGATAACCGATGGGACTGGGTTTTATGTATTTCGACTCGAAATGAATATCTACATAGTTAATTCGAACGTCACCTTTTGACCGTGCTAGACATACAGCGCTTTTTTCGATTGTTTCGCAGTTATCGAAGAAAAAAGCTCCGAAGTGAGCACAGATCCTACGATGATTATCGTACTCACCGTCATGTGCATGATGTTCATAATCATCTGCGTGGTTCTGCACTTATTCAGCAAGTAAATAAAACGGTTTTGTTATTAAGGCGACTTGTCGAGTAACGGATTTATTTTCAGGGCGCGTTGGCGCGAAAATCGAACGATATTTAATACTCCGAATCCTCGTTTGATGAATGTATCGCTGATACGAGACAAGAAAAACGAAAGACGCGGGAGTAAAGAAGGCGCCTCCAAAGGACCTCCGTCCAGGGAGCCCAGCATGGCGTCGCTAAGACAAAACTCACCGTCAATCGGTAAAGCTGAATAAGTTCGGCCTTCGGCGGGGGGTCGTGTTGAGCCTTTTTAAAAACCATTTACGAGATACTGTTTTTCGTATTTGCACCAGCTTCCCAGTCTCGCTCGTTTTTGCGTTTCTAAGCTTATTTTTATTTTGTTTTTGTTGTGTAAATCCGCATTAAGAATCGAAAACCGCTATTTCTCGAAGAGAGAGTCGCGGCGCAAGCAATGGATCGACGCGTTCGCCGACTTCACGAGGTCCTCCTCCTATGCAAGCTATTTACGCCGAATCGACGCTTACTAGTTTTTGGTAGGTGGATGCGTGACAGATGATGTGGGTAATTTGGACCATACAGCGAATCCTAGATGACTCGAAGAACGCTCTTTGCGATCTTTATTTTGTAAATTAACCGAAGTAAATATTCGATTGCATTCTCCCCCTTCCCCTCACTATCTTGTAAATGCTGAAACCTCGCGAAATTACCCACTTCAGGAGGAATTTCCATCAGTCACTGCTCACGTGTTAATTCACATTCACTTATGCGTATTGATCGCTTGACGAATTTATTTTCGTGATATTAAAATTGTTCATTATCTTTCGCAGAGAAATAAAAAAAGATTTAATTTAACGTCGTCGAAGAATGAAAGGAAAATTTCTACTCGTACGTCATTTTATCGTTCATTAGTCTAAAGCAAGAATGGTAACTTCGGGACCATTTTTATTTTGTATAATATCAAATCATTTTTTTTGTAATTTTTTTTCTACCAATAATCTGTAGTTTGAAGAACCATTACAAGACCATCGAAAGAATGTTGAAGAGAAATCAAGTCGTAATGTGAGTTACTCTATGTGTGATCCTGTATTTTCGTTATTTTTTGATAGATATTTTTTTCCGGAAATATTCAAGTAAGAATCTTGCGACGTAACAAATCAAAAATTAAATTTAGATGTCTCCGGGTTTGAATTTGTTCCGTTTTCGAAGATTGAAGATTTCAAAAAATTATAGTTTGTCTTTGAGCTATTTAAATTTCTAAATATTTATGTTTTAACCACCCATCAAATCATCTTTCGTCCGATTCAGGTGCGTGGTCCCTCTGTAAGGTAAAGGGCTCGAGGTCAGAGCAGATGCTTGATGAGGAGGCAGCATACGAGAGTAGAGACCAAAAAGGATGAAGTATTAAACTGACTCTGACCTACTAACTTCTGAATATTTCATCGTAATCAAAATATTTTAACAAAATTTATCCCTAAAAAAGTTTAAAATCGGTCAAAGTTTGTTTAAAATTGCATAAAATGGTCAAAATGATGTTAAAACAGGTAAGAATCAATCATAATTTGTTTTAAAATTACTTAAAATTACGCAAAGTTGTCAAAATGTTGTTAAAATTGCGTAAAGTCGTTCAATATCTGTTCGAATTATCATAAAAACTCTTAAAATGTTATTGAAATAGTTAAAAATTGATCAAAATTCGTTCAAAATTGAAAATTGCCTTAAATTGCGTAAAAACGGTCAAGATGTTGTTAAAATTATTCAAAATTATTCAACATTTGCTAAAAATTGCATAAAAACAATCAAAACACTTTGAAATTGATCAAAATTCATTTAAAGTTGCTCAAAATTGCGTAAAAAGTATTAAAAGGTTGTTAAAATAGTTAAAATAGATTAAAATTTCTTTAAAATCGCTTAAAATAGCACAAAATTGTCAAAATTATGTTGAAAATGATCAAAATTCATTTAAAGTTCTCAAAATTGCGTAAAAATTGTTGAAAAGTTGTTAAAGTTGTTAAAAATTAATCAAAATTTGTTTAAAATCACTTGAAACTGGACAAAATAGTCAAAATATTGTTAAAATCGTGTAAAATTCATAAAGATTCATTTAAAATTATCCAAAATTGCATGAAAACTGTTAAAATTTCGTTAAAATATTTCGTACATTTTTCAATATTTACTCAAAATTGCATAAAAAGTATTAAAATGTCAAAATTTACTAAAGTTGTATAATATTTGCTCGAAACAACACAAAACTTGTGCAAAACGACTAATTTGGTAAAAATTCGGTTAAAATTACAAAAATCTGACAATGTTTTGCAATTTTAACAACATCAACAGCTTTTTCGTAATTTTTAGCAGTTTTAAACCATTTTATCTACATTTTGACAATTTTGTGCAGTTTTAAGCGATTTGAAACAAATTCTCATCGATTTTCAACCATTTTAACGAAATTTTACGATTTCGTATGCAATTTGGAGCAAATATTGAACGACTTTAAGCAATTTCAACAACATTTTAGTAGTTTTTACGCAATTTTAAACAAATTTTTCATGAATTTAATTTTTCTGCACATCTTTTATGTAATTATAAGCGAATATTAATCAACTTTAATCAATTTTAGCAACATTTCAACAGTTTTCGTGCAATTGGGAACGAATGTTGAACAATTTTTAAAAAAATTTTCACAAATTTGTGGAATTTTAAGCAAATTTAGATCAATTTTGAAATATTTTATGTACTTTTTGACAATTTTTGGCAATTCTGAACAAATATTGAACAACTTTGAACAAAAACGTTAAAATTTACGAGTTGAGTGACTTTATGTATAAATTTTTTCAATTCGATGTTAATTTATGAAATGGCTGCACTGATTTTAATAATTTTTTTCATTTAAAAATATATCGATTATCTGGTTAATTTAAAATGTTCATTTATGTTAAAAATAAATAGTATTCGGGATCATACATAGAATAGTAACTAAATACTAATGTCTCATTTTATTTTTCATTTTCATTTTGTTTTTTTGTTTAAGAAAGCTTAATTTATCAAAAAAGCGATTTTTCTTTTTCGTTCACACGTAGTTTTAATACAAACGCTCCTATGCTCAAATCTTATATAGCAATTTTTCTATAATCTGGTACTTTAGAGCTGTAATTTTTTCTTCTTACGAGCTTCTGACGAATTTTGAATACTTTCATGAAAACTTTTTTCTAATTATGGAATTATTTTATCAGATTTTTAATTTGTGATACGGTGTTGTATCTACACTCTTATAATATAGAATTATTTATAGTCTTCCCTTTTATCACATTTATAATATGTATAGATATGCTATAGAAATACAGTAGCACAATTTTTTCCCCTTTCTTACTTCATTTTGCTACGATATTGTCGTTTGAATTCTTTATCACATAGTATTTCAATCTATACATAAGTACAGAATACGAATTACCTAATTATATCGTAATTTTCATTCAATAAACTTTGTTAACGCCTCTTTTTTATTACTTTGCGGAGAGATTTTATGGATTAGGTGAGATTTGCGTTATGATAAAAAATAGGCGTATATAACTTTCGTTTGGGTTTAAACTCTTGGGAACGTGAGATATTTTTTATTGTCGATTCTTTGGTATTTTCCAAGTTGCGAGGTTTTTCACGATGGATTTAAGAATGAGATTTATTCGCGTAGGATTTGTGAGGTTTAAAGTCGAGGTATGCGTATGTGACCTTTGCAGTGATGTAATTTGGTGTAAATATCCGGCTTATCGATGTAATGGTTTGCGGTAAAGGTCATTATTGAAGGGTTTGTATCGCGTTCATTGCTGTGAACATGTGAAGGTTTCGAGGTCGGTATTTTGATGAGTTCTAGGTCTTGTTGATCGTGTATCCGAGAGATGTAGTACTGATCTTTTTATATCGTAAAATTCTCATTTTTGTTAGAAGTTGAGCTATGAACGAGAATGCGACGTTAATTATAGTTTGATTGATAATGACGAAGTGTACGAAGATAACTGATGGATGCTTCGTGATGTGGCCTTGATAACTGGGTAATTTTAATTAAATGGTTATTAAACTGTTCTATCGAGCGTTTTGGATCCTTTGAACATTTGAACGCATAAAAGGTTCGACCGATAAATATAATTTATCAAAATAATACAAGTATCTTCTATCAAAGTTGCATTTGTCAACAAACGCAATAAATTGTTATGTTTATGGGTGATTCAACCATTCAACAATGGCGGCCATTTTGTATCGTATCATTTTTATTTTTGCATTGCACAAGCTTTGATAACGTCTTAAACACGATACTGACTAATTTTCTGAATAATTGCCGTAAAATGAAGAAGTCAAGTGTCACGAACCATATCAAAATGGGCGTTATTAAAATCTTACGTGTATTTTCTCGAAGCACGGAACAGCGGGGCAAGTGAAGGAAGGGGGCGAACGGTAGGTTATCATTTACCGGCATTATTTTCGTTGTTATGCGATTACGAATCGTGATGAACTGGTTGTGATATATGTATTACGATAAGAATTAAATCTTCGAGTGATTCTATGCACGTATGTGTTAGTAATTCACGGGCATGCGGTCTGTGAAGTGAACATTGTTGGTGTTTGGACTACTCCAAGATGAACGTCGAAGATGCACCGTCGTCGAGGAATTTTCGTAAAGAATTCTCCAGATTGAAAGGTATTGTATTTCATGCAACTTGTATAGCTGTTGTGTTACTTGTTGATGTAAAATCGATGGTAAATGGTGTAGATACGTTTTACTTGGATCATGCTGCAACAACTTTGTATTCAGATGTACAAATAGAAGCTGCGTTGGATGATTTGAAGAATAATCTTTACGGTAATCCGCATTCTCTTAATCTGAGTAGTAAATATTGTCACGATTCCGTTGATCAGATCAGATTCAGGTAAGTGTCATTGTTCGATGAGCTTTGTGATAAATAGCAATGATAAGACTTACTTTGTTTACGACGATGGACAGAATACTGCAGCATTTTAATACTACGGCTGATGAATATAGCGTGATATTTACCAGCGGTGCTACACACGCTTTGAAATCAGTAGTGGAGTGGTTCGATTGGAATGAAACCGAAGGAAGAAGTAAGAGCACAGAAATATCTAGTTTATTAATCAAGAACAATAATCAACACGGCGTTAATTTATAGACGAAGACGAACCAATAAATCATTTCGTTTATACCAAAGACAATCATACATCTGTTTTGGGACTGAGAGAACAACTTAGCGATGACGTAAACATACATTGTCTAGAACATCACGAAGCTTTCGATCTATTCAACACTTTCGACCACGACACGAATCGCACATCTCAAGGAAATCACTCATTATTCGTTTACCCAGCCCAGTGCAATTTCTCAGGCTGTAAATATCCTTTGGAATGGATCGAAAAAGTCCACAACGGCGTTTTGGATACACTCACTAGTTCAAACACTCCAAGGTAACATCGTCGGAGATGCTTTGGGTGAGCAACTCATCTGTGATTGTTTCAGACAACATCGATGGTTCTGCCTACTCGACGCCGCCGCTTACTTATCCACCAGTCGATTAGATTTAAGTATTTATCAACCGGATTTCGTTGCTATCTCGTTTCATAAAATATTCGGCTACCCTACTGGTTTGGGGGCATTAATCGTGAAGAATACCAGCGCGTATGTGCTAAATAAAGCATATTACGGTGGTGGAACCGTATTAATTTCCATGAGCGATGATCGATTCCACGTGAAGAAGCGTGTACTTCATGAAAGGTGA
The DNA here is from genome assembly GCA_003261595.1 of Maconellicoccus hirsutus. Taxonomy (NCBI): domain Eukaryota; kingdom Metazoa; phylum Arthropoda; class Insecta; order Hemiptera; family Pseudococcidae; genus Maconellicoccus; species Maconellicoccus hirsutus. The sequence goes on from QBDW01006936.1 coordinate 56,676, forward strand.
GCTTTACGGAAATCCGCGTAATCAGATCACCGACATTTTAGCGGTTTGGTTGTGTCGTAGATGCGAAGACGGTACGATTAATTACTTGGCGGTTTTGTCGTTGAGATGGGGATTCGATAGTATGTATCGGATTGGCGGATCGATGGATCAAATTTCCGAGCATGTGTTCTCGTTGACGCAATATTTGCACGCGAGATTGTCAACGTTGCATCACTCGAATAGTAAACCAGCTGTGGTTATATATCGTGATACTGATTATGGTGATGTTTCCATTCAAGGAAATATAGTGAATTTCAATCTATTACGACCGAATGGCGAATATATCGGGTATACGGAGGTATTCGGGAATTTTGTTTTTTATAGCTTCCATAAGCGGATGTGTGTGAAGTTGAATTTTCCATAGGTTTTGAATATCGCCAACATGTTTAATATACATTTAAGAACTGGTTGCTTTTGTAATCCGGGAGCTTGCCAGAGGCATTTGAATTTAAGCGATGACCAATTGAAGCTTAATTACGCGGTATGAAGTTATAATTTTCTACCATAAAAAATTCTGCGTTTCAATGACATTTTTCGTTATAGAAAGGACACACATGCGCTAATAACATCGATTTAATTGATGGCCTTCCTACTGGCTCAATTCGTGTTTCTTTGGGGTATATGTCGGATAAAGAAGATATCGACGAATTATTAAATATGATCGTTAATTGCTTCGTTTCATCTCCAGTGATTACTAAAATACCTAATAATTGGTCGGAGCAATCGAACGAATTGAGAATGAAATTTAAAAATTACATACCAACTCGAGTCAAGTTACGTAATTGCGTCGAAAGCAGTAATATCGAGGAGCCAGCTTCAATTCCTAAGCCTATCATGTAAGCCGGTTCATTTTTATTATAATTTTGGTTGTTTCATTTCAATTGATGGATTTTCGCAGCTCGACAAACAAGGGGAATTTAAAGTTAGCCAATATGTTCGTGTACCCCATAAAGTCATGCGGTGCTTTTAGCGTTAAATCATCTTGGCCTATAATTAGCACCGGTTTGAAATACGACAGGGAATGGATGATTGTCAGAAATGGAGTTGCAGTTACGCAAAAACATCTTCCAGAGATGTGTCTTATTTTTCCAGAAATCTATCTCGAAGAAAAACTCATGTATTTGAAGTATAAAAGTAGGCATGCAATTCGTAAATTTTGAGAAATCAGGAGTTTTCAATTGTACCTATATTCTTAAGAGTTCGCATTGAAAACACCGATTGCATTGGATGGTCGTGGTAAAAATGGAAATTCATTTTCTGAAATTTGCCAAAGCAAAGTATGTACTGATCGAGCTGAAGTTATTGACTGTGGAGATCCAGTTGCACATTGGTTGGAGGAAGTTTTCCATAAGAAGGGACTTCGTTTAGTGAAACTATACAATAGGACTACATCATCGGATAATGATAGTAATGAAGGTATTGTATTAATAATTCCACATTTATATGAATCTGAATATTTTTTTGTGATTATCTTACTTGTTTTCAGTTGTTCAGCTTTCCTTAGTTAATCAAGCTCAGTATTTACTTGTTACTTCGTCCAGCGTGCAATGGCTTGTTGATCATATGTCCTCGGAATGGAGTTGTACTTTTGTAAGTGAACGTTTTTATCTTGGATAAAAATGTCGAATTGATGCCTGATATTGATTTGTTGAGTAGGATGATGTGTTGCAAAGATTTCGAAGTAATTTTCTCATCACAGGAGATTGTCAACCCCTTGAAGAATTCACATGGGGTGAAATTCAAATAGGATCTCTTTGTTTTAAAGTAGGTACTGGGTAGTTGCTATTTTAATAGTTGGAAATATATTTATTTTTCATTATTTACCAATAATTTGGATAGGTTAATGGACCATGTCAGCGATGTCAAATGATCTGCGTGAATCAATCCTCTGGAGAAAAATCCAAAGAACCGTTAGTGCTTTTATCATCAGCGTTGAAAGGGAAACTGAAATTCGGTATTTATTTAAGTTCACCTAAATTATCAAAATTTTCTCAACTAGAGTTAAACCAACTCGTCGTACCAATTTTACGTGACGAAAACTGAGAACCAAATTACGGTTTCTATGCTGAATTTCATGAAGTAACGAAGTATACGTTTTAAAAGTGAACATGAATGGAATTCATTTTCGTGCGATTAGAACACACGAACTTTACTTGGTACAGTGACTGATTCAATGAAAGTTTCTTTAGGGGTGTAGAGCTTGATTATTGAACTTGCATTGGTATTTCATCTAAGAAGATCTTATTTTTAAGATGTATTTCTATAAATGATATATTGAACTGGACAATTAAAATGATCTGTTGAAAGAAATGAGAAGACGTACAAACGATAAAAATAACCAAAATTGTACGCATTTATTCATCAGTGATAATGGTCTTGAAACGTGGTAATGCTTGCCGCTAATTTCGGCATAAACACAAAGAAACTTGTAAAATAACGTTTCAAGTAAATAATGAAATTTCTAGGCAAAAATTCAACCAAAATCTCAATCAGTACAAAATTTTACACATAATAAATTTCGATTAAATTCACCATTTTTGATAATTTTGATTTTCTAGTTTACCAAATAAGCTGTAGAGCGCGCATGTAAATGTAACTTGAGAAAAAGCAATATCGTTCTTTTTTCGTTCATTTTATTCTAAGATCCATCGAAACTATGATTCATGAGTCGTTCATTCACGTTATGACTCATCACGCCTTCAAATCAAAAGACTGCTACACCTCGAAGCGTGTGTTATCTTATATTGTAATTTAAATTTTGAAATTGCATTTCATGCGCGCAATTTTTTCAAATTGTCAAGGTTTATTTGTAATTATTTCAGTTGAAATGCTCACATTGTGATCGAACGTAGTATTTATTAAACATGCATCACTTGGGCAGTGCGCCAGCAGCACTTGCAGACGTATTCCAACTATTGTCTAAATTTCTATCCAAAGTAAGTGAACTATTAGATTTATTCTATTATACGAACTTTAATTCATCTTTCATCCCGTTTAGATGGTAGAAAGCGGTGTTTTGAAAACTTTCACATTTCTTTACTCGGAGAATCATTCATACGTGGATAAACATCTAGAAACTATGATTGACGTAATCGCAGAACTAAAGGTATTGATAATTATATTTCATTTAAATACAAATACATTACTAAAATGTTAATTTTAGGCTATCCTATTGAAAATATGCTCCGGAATAACCATTCCAAACAAACCTCTATTGGAGCATCCAAGCACCTATCATATTTTACCGTCGAATACCATCGATGCCGAATGTGTTACCAGAGAAGAACCCATCACATATCCAAGGCACGCCGACGAATTCTCACTATACACTAGTAACGAGATACACAACACAATAGAAAGGAATATACAACTACTAACGGAAAACGAGAACCACATATGTGATAATTTAGATCACAGCTTCTCGTCTCAAGAAATCACCACAACAACGTTGAAATCTGCCGAACACACGATGTTCTCGGAATGCAGCAGCATCAATAGTCTATTGAAAGAAGACCAAAACACGAGTTCGTATTCGAATCGCGACCAAACCGTCGATACTTTACTAAGCGTTCACGATACATTGAAGAGTTGCGATACAGAAAATCTCAACGATTCTAATAACATCGATCAAACCATCGAAAGGAAGATAGATTCTTTGAAGAACTCGAACGATTTATTTTCGGCGGTGAAAAGCGGCATCAGTAGTGATTTCTTGGAAGATATGCGATTCCCGTCCACCGAAACCCCTGATCCACCTATTGCCGAAAGTAGCACCGTACATTATAACCAGCACGTTCAGTATACGCAACAATGCGAAAGTACCCTGCAGAATATCGATCTGGATATACTAAATCGCAATAGTAACTCGTATCAGCAGAGTAATTACATGTTACGAAATAACGAACGAATTAATCCCAGTTTTGATCGAATATTCGATGATCAGTTTCCCGAAAACGAATCTTTGTTAGAATCCGAATGCTGGAATGATATCAATTTACCTTCCGCCGAACCAATGTCTTCGGTAAGTGATTTTTATCACGGAAACTCGACGATTAGTTGAATTTCTACTTTGATTTTAGGCTGTGGAAATGCAACCGTCGCCGTTCGAATTAACCAATTTGAAAAATAAAATCGCTACTAATCTAGATGAATCTTTGGTTTCCGATTTAGACAGCCAGTTGAGCTCGGAGTTATCAAATACCATAACCAGTGTTTCCAATACTTACGATAGTATCAAAGATAAAAATTCCGGTGAGTTATTTATTCCATCGATTCGTCGGCGAATTTTTCAATATTTTACATTACAGACGATTTCGATCAAAATAAATTCTTCTGTGAACATTGCGGAAATATCTTCGATACTAAATTGAAGCTGAAAATTCATCTCAAGAGGAAACACAACGTTTATTTGAATAATATTAATCGATGTGGTAAGACGTGTTTTTCAAAAGATCTATTTCTTTTTCTAAATTCGTCCATTTTCAGACGAATGCGGTAAAGTATTCAAAAAAAAATCCACGCTTTTAACTCATGCTCGAATCCATTGCGAAATTAAACCCTACAAATGCCCTTATTGCTGGAAAACATTCACTCAGAGGATCCCCAGAGATTCTCACGTGCAGCTTCATACTGGTTCGTACTCCTCAAACATGGATCTCTGAGTATTGCTCAACTTAATTCTCGATTTTTCCGCAGGAACTTACAAATTCGCGTGTACGGTTTGCGAGAAACGATTTCCAACTCAGGCTAAATTGAATTTCCATGCTAAAAGTCACGAGAAACCCGAATGGAGATGTGAACTGTGTTCGAAGATGTTCACCACCAGACAATACTTAAATGGGCATAAAAAATCGCACTATAAACCGACCCCGGTTAGTTTATCTAATATTTTATCATTTTATAGATAATTTTATCTCATTTTGGGATTTATTTTGCAGCCTAGAAGTTTCTCGTGCATGGAATGCAGCGTGTTATTTTACAAAAAACGAGACCTATTGCTGCATATTAAGGATTCTCATCCGGAGATAAAATTCATGTGTTATTACGCCGGATGCTCGAAAACATACTCGACGTACAAGAAGATGATCGATCATGTTTATAAGAAGCACACGAAGAAGTCGTCTTGTGAGAATAATAAAAAGTACGTCGAACCTCTTCAGTGAAACTCGAAAAATATTAATTCACTTTTTATCAAAGGACCTATAACCTACATTGCACCATCTGCGGAGTAAGCTTCGTCGAGAAGAGTAGCTACTTCAGACATAACTTATTAGTCCATTGTGAAAAAGTAGACGTCGAGAATTCATTCAACTGCGTCCACTGCGATAAACGTTTCACCACTGAATCTAGCCTGGACGATCATTTAGAAAAATTCCACAACTCTGTGCATTCCAAAGTACCTATCAAATCAATACGAGCGCCAAGGCGTGGTATTTAATCAATTTTCATGTTTTAATTTCGTTTCTCCTTTTGCTCCTCAAATCAGGAAATGAATTATTCGTGTTCAATTTGCGGTAGTTTGTTTTACGCGGAGTCTGCCCTAAAGGAGCACATCAAGATACATTCCGATTACAGTACGCACCTCTGCCAGACCTGCGGATTGGTGTTCTCCGAAAAAGCCAACTTCTTGGTGCATCAAAGCGTGCACGACGTTAAGAAAGATTCTACTTCCAAGTGAGTGTAAGCGTTGTTGTGGTGGTGGGTTTTTTATCTTTTATGCACATTTTCGTCGGACTCGAGATTCAGCTTTTATCGTTTTCAATTTCGGTTTAATCTGAGAATTTTTCACCAAGTACCCGCCAGTGTTGACATTTCTAAAATCTATCATCATTTTCAAGTAGAAATAAGTATTTTGAACGTAGAGAAAGGGGTTGGGGGTACATGAAAATTTCGTGTATTTGTGAAATTTCTTTAAATCTTGGTAGAAGAAATGAGAAATGAAGCCTGTTTCTGATAACGTCGATGGAAGTCTCCGGTGATTACTTCGCAGGTAGTAATCGCCGTTTGGATTTTAAATTAGGAGGGAAGGGTAAAGTGGATGGTTTTTTTCTCATACATGACATTCAAATTTTTGTAAATTAAAAAACGAGAAACGCGAAAATTTATTCGATGACGACGTACGATTTTTACATTGGAGATTTCACCATTTTCAATTTGTTACGAAATCGTTGATATTTATGTATAAAAAATTCATTTACCCCCCCCCCCCCCCTCTTCTCTTCAAAACTGACGATATCAATAATAATTCGCGTAAAAATCTGATTTATCGAAATTGATTGAAATTTTGCTTAAAAAAGAGTTTTTATTGTATCAAAATTACAAAAAAATGTATTAAAAAACGTAAAACGCCGAGAATATAATATTTTTCTAAAAGAATCTCCAAAAAGGCCTTTCAAGTGCAATTTCATGTTTTCAAAGTTACCACAGATGATTTTAATGTGAAAAAAAGGTCAAACAATTAATTCTTAAAATTGGGAAAGTTTCTTTGAACAATTTTTTTTGAAGGTTTGATTGAAAGATATGAAAATTTTGTAAACTTTTAATGATTTTATTGAGTTTTTATTGTTTTTATATCTTTCTCTTTCTTCGGTTGTAATTTTCTAATTTTTTGAGAAAAGAAAGTTCGTTTCGAAAATTATTGCTTAAAAAATCGCTTGAGAAATCAAATGTATGAAATATCGGGGAAAAAATATTCAGGAAATTTCAAACCAACGACTGAAAAGTAAACAAAAATGGCCGAAATTCTACCCCAAAAAATCCGTAAAAAGATAAAAATGCAAAAAAATAGTCGAAAAATTACAAAAAATAGTTGAAAAAATAAACGTAGAAAATTTATCTCAAAAAATAATCGCGAAACAGTCGTAAAATTACGAAAAATATCTAAAAAAATTCTGAAAAAACTTAAAAAATTGAAAAAATAAAATTAAAAAAAAAGTAATAAAAATTGAATGATGTGAGCAATTTGCAAGAAACTATTTCGAACTGTTTACAGTAAAAATTGCGTGATCAGGATTTTTAACTTTTATTTCTGTAATTTTATAAAAATTAAAATATTTTTTAATGCAAATTCATTTGAGAATTTTTTTTGAAAATTCAAAAAAAAACGAATACAAAAAATCAGTTGCTAAAAAAACTGTATTTATTTATGAACGCAAAAGGTGAACTTTCGTAATTTTGTGTGAAATTCGAAGAACAAAATTTTACGAAGGAAATGGTAAATTTTTCAAATGACTGAAAAAGGTTTTGAAGGAAAGATATGAAAAATTTTCGAGTTACATATTTTTAATGATTTTATAGAATTAAAATTTTTCTCTTTCTTCGGTTAAAATCATCTACTTTTTGATAAAAAAAAAAAATCCAGAATTATGCGAGCAATTTAAGAAGGGTTTCTTCTGGAATATTTTTAGTAAAAATCGTATTAAAATTTCAGCTTTGATTTTCGTAATTTTCATACAAGGGACTTTTTGTGGACGAAGGATTGACCTCAGATGAAAATTATTCATACAATACATTTTTCAAGTATTTTCTCATATTTTCGAGTTATTCGAGATGAATCCTATTTTTGGTGATTATTCCAGAAAAAACTCCTTATTCGAACAAGTGCAAAAGAAACATCACTTTTATGCTTCTTTCTGCATCACACGACTAGAAAATATTTCGTTATTTGTACAATAATTCGATTCCGAAGAAAATAATCTCGTTTCCTGTATTTCCTCACGCGAGTTAATTATGCAACATTGCAACCTGCTGCGGTAAAATCTCCTCCCCTTATATAATCCCAAACTCCGGCGTGATTATAAAATCGCGAAAAAGAAAAAATCGACGACGCTTATTATAATTTTGAAAAAAAAAAGTAAAAAGCGCACAATTACTTAATTACGAAACGTCTGATACGTTAAGTACGTGTATACGTGTAAAATTACGTAGAAAATTCCAATGCGAAACGTGCGACGTAAGATTCGAGAATAAAATGGAACTAAAGCAACACGAACTAGACGTTCACAATATCGTTCCGAATGTGGAAGAACTGAAACCGTACTCGTGTTCATATTGCGATAAACGTTTCACAACCAGAGGAAAATGTAATTTGCATATGGAAACTCACAGCAAGGTAGAGTTCAGGTTTGAGAAATTCAGAAGCTCGCTTTGTAGCTGCTTGGTTTTTCGGTTGCTTTTATGCTCGTAACGCCGCTGCGCTTTTTTTTCTTCTCTCGCCTCACGAAACTATATTTATGTGTCTCCTTAGGAACGTAATTATAAATGTACGAAATGCGATAAGCAATTTTATCGTAGGGATTTATTGAAAGAGCATATGAATACGCATAACGGATACAGAGCGCACGTATGTAAAATATGCGGCCTGGCGTTTTCGCTGAAGTCCAGCTTGAAAGAGCACGAGACAACGCACGAAAAAGTCGAGAAGTCTATTAGCTGCGAACAATGTCAGAAAATTTTCCATAGCAAACAAGCGTTGAATTTTCACATTAAAACGCACGACGGCGTGTTCAGGTAATTCGAGCGGCTTCTTGAGGTTCTAATGTACAATTAATATCGCATAATGACGGATATTTAGATTCGCGTGCGAAGTGTGCGGTAAGAAATTTGTGCGGAAGTGTCATTACGATTTGCATCTCGCCAGTCATTCGGTGGAAAGGCCTTTTAAATGTTTGAAATGCCCGGCATCCTATAAAATCAGTAAACATTTGAGGGACCATTCGAAAAAGATTCATCAGAATGAGCCAAACCTCAGTTCGTTGTTCGATTCGATTTACACGGAGGATGAAGTAGTCAGCCAGCAGAATTTACTCGATGAGTATATACCCTCGATTAATCCACTCCAATCGGAGCTTGGTATGTTTGATAAAACCCAAGGATCTTCGTTTTAGAAGATTCGTTTTATTTTGTTGAATTATAGATTTTTTTATCGTTGAAGTTTGATTTTTTTTTTCGTGAGGTGCGTATTTTTTATTGAGGAATATGTGACATTTTATTTATCGGGATTTGAAATGAATTCTCTGTGAAACAGTTTCTCGAAGTTTATATTTTTAAGAATTTTTCAACTGGTAACACTGTTTTTTAATGAGGGTTCATTTTATCGCGTTATTTTTTTGCAAACAGTTATTCAAGCTTATTTAAAAAAATATTTTTCGTATCATTGACCACTCACGAACGAAATAATGTTTTTTTCTTTAAATGACTCGTTCGCGAACGATTCGTATTGAAATTTTTTTGAATAATTTCCTAAAGATTCGATTCAATCGTTCGCGAACGAATACTCGTTGATTGGAGAATCGTTCGTGAACAAATGATAATCGATTTGTGAATTGTTTGTAAACAAATTCTGATCGATTTGTGAATAATTTCCTAAAGATTCGATTCAATCGTTCGCAAACGAATACTCGTTGATTGGAGAATCGTTCGTGAACAAATGATAATCGATTTGTGAATTGTTTGTAAACAAATTCTGCTCGATTTGTGAATCGTTCACGAACGAATAATAATCGATTTGTGAATCGTTCTCGAACGAATACTCGTTGGTTAGAGAATCGTTCGTGAACGAGTGATAATCGATTCGTAAATTGTTTGTAAACAAATTCCGATCGATTCGTGAATCGTTCTCAAACGAGTAACAATCGATTAGTAAATCATTCGCGAAGGAATGACGATCAATAGTAAATTGTTCGCGAACGAATAGTAATTGATGAGTAAATCGTTCGTGAACGGCTTTTCCACGTTTGATGATTTTTTTTTGTGAAAATAAGAATATTTGTGTTCTAAAAATATTAAATCGTTCGTCCAACATCTCAAATTTTCAAACAAATCGTTCACGAACGATTTCGTTTTTTTGGAATAATTTTTTTCTCTAAAAATGAAATTTTTTAATCTTGTTTATTAGAGCATAATGCTTGAATTTTGATTTATTCGTTCACGAACCTAAAAAAATGTTTAATGAATCGTTCGCGAACGACTATTTTTCTTGTGGCGAGAAATTTTATGTTTTGAAATGAAAGTTACGCGTGCTGCGAAATATTCTAAAATTTTGATTCATTCGTTCACGAACGTGATCCAATTTTTCAGTGAATCGTTCACAAACGACTTTTTTTTGTTCTAATTCAAAAAACGACTTTACATTATTTTAATTATTTTTTCGAAACATATTCTTAAAAATGAAAAAAGAAATATTCAAATTAATCTTTCGTAATTAATTACGAATCATTACATTCGTTCGCGAACGATTTTCCAGTTGTTAACTTATTTCTCAAGTTTTTTTCGTATACTTTATGAAAATATCGCGATTTCGAAGCCTCTAAATTCTTTATATAATCGTTCGCGAACGATTAATAACTTGAATCATGCATCCGTTTGCGAATGACTCCAATACGTACGCGTTATACTGATTCCTTTGCCAAAAATGAATCATTTGCGCAGAAAATCGTTCGCAAATACCCGTAAAATATTATTTTAGTATAATTTTCTCAAAATTTTTCATTTTCAGAATGATTATGTATCAAAGAACGACTGTTCAAAGTCGTATTTCATTCGTTCACCAATGTTCAGATTAAATTTATTAGAATCATTCGCGAACTGTGCATTCGTTAGTTGTAAAAAGTTTACGAGCAGTGTAAATGTATCGTTCCTGAATGATTCGTTTAAATCGTGATGAAAATATCATCGTGAGTACATCGTTCGTGAACGATTCGCTCGAAATTGTTATTAATTTATATTAACATCTTGGGCAAAATTCAGTATTTTCCATTTTTGAGAAAAAAACGAATATCTATGACGATATAGCAAAGAAGAGGAGATGGGGGGGGGGGGGGGGATTCATCAAAAATAAATTCATCGTAAAAAGAAATTTGAACATAACGCCTCATGAAACACGGCAATGTTTTAATTAAACACATTATACAATTTACATAAAAAAAAAGAAAAATTAAACAAATAAATAATATAAAAAAAGTAGAAAAAAATTATACTATAAAACAACAAATCATAAGAGTATAAGATTTAATATCACTAAATATTTCTTAAAACTGTACTTCGTTTATTATTTTTAATTCTCGAAGACGAAATGAAAGAAAAATAAAAAAATGGAAAATTATTTAAAGACATGGTTCGAGTCATGGATTCGTTTCGTAATGAATAACCGATTACTTGGTCGTTTAATACGAGCCGTTGGTTTTTTCATCTCTTTTTTTTTTATCCTCTACGTTACGAGATTATCTATGTTTATAGCATAAAGAACGAATAAGAACGAGAGAAGAGAAAAAGAGAAAAGAGTCGAAGTACAGTTTTCAAGTAACTCAAACGCGACCACAACCTCGTTACAGTGTTTAAATAGGAGGCGGCGGAATATAAAATTCTCGTTAAGGAAGCATTTTTTTTTTAGGAACCATTTATCAAGAGAATATTTACCTTTCTAATGAAGGATTTATCCTAATTAATATACCGTAAGATAACTTTGTCTTTACGAGGATTTTTTTTAAGTATTCCAATGATGAGTTACGAGTGATGGAGAATTTTTTTAAAAATAAATCTACCTAGATTTGGACAACTTGATAACGATAGATTCGACTTCGTTTTCATAAAAGAGACCTGTGTATCATAAAAAAGGAACTTAGTGTAAAAATAGTAAACGATTAAAGTAATACAAAAAAATTAACATTTAACAAAAAAAAAAAAGAAGAGAGAAAATATCTAAAGGAATTACGAATTATTGTACAACGAGAAAGGAAGACGTATACGCTTAAATTATCATTTCTAATCACAATAAACATTATCAATGGAGCGATTGGCAGGTTACGAACCAATGGTATGTATTTAACGAGCCCATGTACACATATACGCATTTCTATTGTCGTAAAATTTATTAACGACCGAAGTAAAGATAGAGATACTCTTGTAAGGGCTCTTTGGTTACTGTTTTCCTATATAACCCAGTTGTCATGCGGCGATAATTGTTATCGAAGCGAGAACGGCGGGTATTGTGGTGTACGATGTGATTTGTTGGTAATTATAAATTGTTGCGTTGTGTAACGCTCTGCGGTATGTGGAGTGCGTGTGCATTCGGCGGTGTATGTATAGAAATCGTTTTCAAATGGCGATTTACCTACGACGTGTTTGGTATTTTGGCCGAGAAGCGGAGAGTCGAAGGGAGGTTTGAGAAAAATCGCCTCGACGTCGTTCGACGGATAAGCAATAGGAGATAGAAGATGGGGAAATCTGCGCTTGAAAAAATTCAATCGTCGGTGGAATCGTTGGACCGAAAAAATGACCTAATTTTGTGAGAAATAATCGTATTTGTTTCTAGACGATTTATCCGTCTGATAAATCATCTGCGCAGATAGATCTTAGTCGATTGTATCGTACTCGATGTGTACTTTGGAAGAGGGTATTTGATTATTGTGCAATTGTGGAATTACCAGAGTTAATAGACTTGGAAGATTTCTAGCTTCTTTAGTTTCGATGATAGGTGGAATATACAGAGAACGTTTTTTGTTGGTCTTGAGGAGTACTATAGAATAGGCTATTTGGTTTAACGAAAAGAGGATTTTTTTTGGAATTGCGACGTTGCCAATAATGCATTTTGTATGTATACGTATCAATACCAGAGTTCCAATTGGTTTCGTACGCCGTTGTTTCCATATCTGACTTAGTCTATTGGTCTTTTTGAGGCTATACACCTTTAATAATGCGTTGGCAACCTTCGCGTTCACCCTTTGACCTTTGTCGAAGTGAATCATGCAACACAAAATGGCGGATTGAAGTATCTTGATGATTTTGGAATCTAAAATATCAAAGACCCGAATTTTTTGATTTTTCTCAGTAACATTATGGAATAATTTAAGAAGTTTTTTGGAAATATGCAACGTTGCCAATAATAAACTTTGTTTGAGATTTTTACATATTTGTCAGACTTACAAAGTTACGTTGATCGACGTGATTTGGGATTATCGATGAAATATCGAGCTTATTTCTCCCATTTTTAATCGCATTTCATCATATGAACAATGGGAAATTTACAAAGCGGTTTTACGGAAACATGCGACGTTGCCAATTATCAAAATTGTATACTTTTTTGATTCTATTTTTTTTGTTATTTGAATCTTGATTTTTTTTCAAATTGTAAAATAATTCCTGCGGAAAATTTTATGAGAAATTTATTGCTTTAAAATGCAGGTTTCTAACCTAAAAACCCATCGAGCTATGCAATCTCCAAGACTTACCGTACGCATATAGAACAAATCATAGAGGTGCAAGGGGGAAGGGAAAGGGGGGGGAGTTAGGGTTAAATTGAAGTTATAAATTACAGAAAAAGTAAACTCGGGTTCATTAAAGAGAAATGTACAGACATACACGTGTCATATTTCCAAAAAACATGTTTTTTAAAAAAGCGACGTTGCCAACAATTTTTTTTCCCCCAAGGCCCGGAGACTTTTACAAATGTTGATAATATGTAATAGCAAAATTATGGCAAAATTTGAGCAGATAAGAAACAAATGTTTATTATGAAAAATATTCCTAATTTAATTTCCAACAAATTTTATTTCAAAAATGTTTGTCTCAAGTCACCCTAAATTTCACAAAAACGCCCCAACTGAAGAATTTTGTCGCGGTGTTGCCAATATAGCGAAATTGTGACGAAATTTGAGCCGATATGAAAGAAACGTTTATAATGAAAAATGTTCCTTATTAATTTTCAACAACTTTTATTTCAAAAATAACTGTCTTAAGTCACCCCAAACCTTACAGAAACGCCCCAATCAGCTGATTTTGTTCGCGTTGCCCGACAATTTATGATTAAGATGAAATTGTGGTTAAATTTGAGGAAATTTATGTGTTTGTATAATCTCTGTGATAAGGGATTTTGGTCTATTATGAGTTAGATTTTTTTTTGAACGAAGGTGGAGCTGTGGAGAGGGGGAAAACGAGCCCGGCCGAATGTTCTACCCCTTCGCCCTCCCTTAATTATGCACGATACTTATTGACTGAAAGAAATAGAGAACATTTTCCTATTTCTGAGCCCGTTCAGGAAAACAGGGCTCGGGACAAGTGCCCCCTTGCCCACTCCCCGGCGAATAGAGGAGTTGCAAAATTTAAAAATCACGGAGCTCCTTCAATTTCGACGATATGCAAAATTTTCACTGAACAGTTTCTATCGGCGTTGGGAAACGCTGCGATGTGCGTTGATTGGATTCGCGATAAACGGATTTTTTTGGTAAATGCGACGTTGCCAATAATACGTTTTTGTAGCGTTTTTGTCAGTTATTACGGATAAACCTGCGGTTTCCTTTGTTGTGCTACGTATTGTCGGGGTGACTTGCGAATATGCGAATATTTGAGCCATTTCATCACGCTTGTGTGTCTTTTTCGCAGGTACAGAGTTCGCGATGTAAATATATTCGACGGTGATTGACGTTATCGGTGACGAATTTGAGTATTTGCGAGGAAACCGGTAAGTGAACCATGCGGATATTATTGAAAATATCAAATTCGCGCTTCGATTCGGATGCAATGGTAAAGCAGGCGAAGAAGGGTGGTGATCACGGATCACAAGAAGAGTGGAGGAGTACGTGTCGTCGTGTAAATATGGACACCGAAGAGACCCTTTATACGTTGGGCTACCTCGGCTCCAGCACCGAAGTGGTGGCAGTAACTTTGATAACGGTTTGTTGATTAGACGCGGGTAATACATTGGTGGGGGACGGCGGTAGGGGTTTCTTTTGGAAATGCGTATGCTGATGCTTGGCCAGATGCGCCTTCTGGCGGAATCGTTTGCCGCACACGGTACACGAGAAGGGTTTCTCTCCGGTATGCGTGCGTATGTGCACGTTAACCGAGTATTTATCTTTGAAGCCTTTATTGCAGACGAAGCAATGATGCAACGATCTCTCTTTGCGTATACCTATGGCGCATCCGTTGGACGTGTGGTTTTGATGGGTGGCCACGGCGGCCGAGGCGGTAGAGGCGACGTCGCCTTTGACGGCGCCGGCGCGATTGGTAAGGTTACCGTTGCTGGTGGTGCTGGTGCTGCTGCACGTGCTACTCGAGCTGCTCGAGCTACTGGTGCAATTGGTACCGTTGCCGTTCTCGATGGCGTTGGGTATGTCGGCGGCGACGGCGCAATTGAAATCGACCTTACTTAAATTAATCTCACTGTTGCTATTATTACTATGACTATTGGCGTTCGATTTGGCTTTGGTTGATTTCTTGTTGGTGCGGCGTATCTTGGATGGTATTTGATTGTGGAGCTCGGCGACGGGCGCCGTTGATGTGGAGATGACGGGCGTCGTGACGTTCGTAGATGACACGTAAGGCATGAAGGGTTGCTCGGTGTAGATCTGCTGGATGGCCTGCGCGATATCCTGATTGATACCGGCGAGTTGCTCGTCCGAATACGAAAACGTGTCGAAATCCGACAGCAGTATCTCGTCGATGTGCGGAGATCCGGTCGAGTCGCTTAGTTCGGTGTTGAATATATGCACCGCTGATTGATCTAGGTGATCGGTTCGATGGTTTATGAGCGAAGGTAACAGCGACGTTTCTTCTTTCACGTGAAATGGATCGTTTTGATTGTCGTGTTTGGCGGCCGGGCCGGATCCGGGGAAGGATTGGAAATCCACCTTGGCGTCCGCCTCTTTGGGTTTGGGCTTGTCGCCATAACGCGAGCTCGCCTTGCCGAGCAGAGCGTTCCGTAGGAGGACGTTGTTCTCGAATTTATCGCCTTTTGCGCCGTTCTGGCGATATTCCGATTTCAGCTCTTTGTCGGTGGTTCGCGTATCGTCGGCGTCCACCGAGCTTATGAAATTATTCCGGTAGGGAGACTGGTTCAGGGCGGTGATGGGCGATAAATTGTCGTCCTCCCAAAATGGCGACGTGCTCGTCGTATCGTTGACTATCTCGAACGAATATATGGCTCCGTCGGTGTTCGTGGACGTCGACCAGTTCACGTCTTTGGAGTCGTAGACGGAGTTGCAATTGAAGCCCTGCGAGTCGAAGGAAGGCGGGCCATTGGTGTATCCGAAGTGGTTATTGTTTGTCTCGGCCGCCGGTACGGTGCGAATTTGCTCGCATGGCAGATTGTCGAAATCCTCGAAGTGGAGACCGAGTAAATGCAGTTCTTGTATGTCGCTCGTCTGTATGGTGCCGTTGTTCAACGGCTCCCCGGTCCCGTGCCCGTCCGGCGTCCTGGTGCCGCCTTGATCCGACGTGAATAACACCGACGAGATGAAATCCGATGAAATATCCATGCTGAGGTGGCGAACGAGACGAGATGCGCGGCGTAAGATGCGGGGCTATTCGATCATGACGTCATGCGGTTCTGCAACACAGAAAAATTAGGTTACAACGTGGAAAACAATTTCCCTAATTGGAATTACCATCGTGTCGTCGGCCGGCCATACGCGGAACCTTGTCCTTGAAGATGGGCCAATAAAACGTAATATCGATGGAGCGTTTACGAGATAACCTAATTTAAATGCCACCTATGCTCGTGATTGATTTCTAATTGCCAACGATTTATCGTCAAGAGTTTACAGTATCGAGTTTTATTTTTCATTTATTTATTATCGCTCGCCAAAGGCGATGTAATAGGAGGCGGCGATAAAATACTCGCTGCGAGATAGAAAGAGAAAAAAATAAACCGAGATCGGAAGAACTAGTAGGAGGTACTGGTTTTATACGGCGATACGATACCGTCGTCCGAACCGCCACCAAGACGTCGTACGAGTATAACCCGCAGTCGTGAATAAATAATAAAATCTATTTAGGTCGTTTCGTTATGTACCGCGACCAATTAGTAATTACCAAATATTTAGAAAAACCAGCGGATAGCGCAACTGACGCAAATCCGAGCCCAGGTACGGCCCGAAGGTGTGCGACGGATTAAGGGTCGAAGAAAGGGTACTTTTGAGCAAGATTTTAAGCCAATTGAAGTTCAGCTTGAAATATTTGGTCGAAGGGTCTTGAACGGCTCAAAAGAGAGGAATTTGCTGTTTGGTGAAGAATAAATTATTATATATATTCTCGATGAAGGGGTTGAGGGGTGGGCGAGTTTAAACAGAGAAATGTGTCACCTGTTGAAAGCTTTATCGGTTATTGGTATCTCAAAGGTAAACTCTCTGTCGTATATATTTCGCGGGGAGGAAGACAGAGGGGGGGGGGTAGAGGGAGGCTCGTATCGCAAAAATAACTTTCGCAAACTTGGTGAAATATTTAATAAGTATTTAATTTGTAAATGTGTTTTGGGTTTAAATTATTTGATATATTTTTTATATCTTCGTTTTAATAATTCATTTATTTTTGTTTTGAAATCAGTGTTGCCAGTTTCAAGATTTTTAAAGATTTTTTTACTCTTTTTTTTTATTTTAGCGGATAATGATTTTACGTAGAAAAAAAATCCATTAAGTACTTGATTAGTCAAAAGTACGATTTTTTGTGAAAAATCGGTAAAAATCCGCTATTTATTTTCTCGCATATTTCAATTTACTTATTCGATAAATTTTTCATGAAAAAATATATTATTTGGTTGATTTTATTCACTAGTATTCGAGATGAAAAGATAGTTTTGGTTCGTAAATCGGAATTCAAATCAAAACAAAATGTTGAAAATTTTAAAATATTTTGGATTACTTCAAATTTGCATATGACGAATTCTGTAATTTATTCGGTGTTTTATCTCATATTGAAATAATTTAAATGAAATGTCAAACGTTTGATTTTAGCCATTTTGAAGTTAGCTTAGAATTCAGTTTTGTTGGATTTATTGGGTTTAAAATGAGGGGAGAAGTGGGGAGGGGAGTTAAGGCCAATGTTGAGTAAGCTATTTTCTTGGCGCTTAGTAAAACTGTCGTATCAAGTCGATTAATCGATTAATTTTCATGAAAAATTGATTTGAGCAGGTGAATCGATTAATCGATCGGGTCGATTTAAATCGATATTTTTATCGATTTGGGTTTTATGAGTGAATTTGAATCATTTCGGGTTAAATTTTCAATCGATTCGAGTGCATTCGTGTCGTCTCGGTCGAACTTACCGAATCGAGTTGAACGGTCGAGTCGATAGACAAATCGACCTGAAAATCGAGTTGAACCGATTTCATCGGATCGCTAATTGAACGAATTTTCCCGAGTCGAGTGATGGATTTTTTTTCAAATTAACAGCTCTGGTTCTTAGCGTGAAATAATATTTTTCGTAATTTTTTCAAATAATTTTTATTAATTGGTGATTTTTTTAAATTTTTAAATTTTTTTGAATTGAAAAAAAATAATACGTTTTAAATTTTCATGAAAATTTTTCTGTTTCATTGAAACCCTGAGTTTGAAAAAAAAATGGGAATTTTTTAAAATTATTTTATTTGTCTTTTTTTTTATTTTTAAATATTTTTTTTTAATGAATAAAATAATGCGTTTTTATTTTTTGTTAAAATTTTGATTTTTTTATTAAAAAATTGAAAAAATGAAAATTTTATGAATTTTT
>QBDW01006937.1:0-67394 GCA_003261595.1 Maconellicoccus hirsutus
GGGGGGGGGGGTGAGGTGGAGCGAATTGGTATGGGGAATACGGCGTCACGACGACGATGTGCCTTTTGCCGTTGAAGGATCCGAGTTGTATAATTTTTCATCGCGGCGCGAAAATTACGTCGAAAAAGCGAAAACTAAAGGCTAGGTTGGGATTTGGAGAAGAGCTCGACGTAGATTCTGGTGTATACGCGACGGGCAGTGCCTTTTGGAAAAAGTGTCCGTTTATTGGGAAAGTTTTTCGGTGGTTTTCCGCGTACTCCATCGATCGTCTTATTTCGAAAATATTTCGAAGGTTATTTCGAATTGCGCGCTGATTCACGATGTGGCCGGATTTCTGACGTCTTAGATAGTTTGATTACGCGATGAACCGACGAACGGTTGGTTTATTAATACGAAAGGACGGGCACTCGAGGGGGATAATTTTAAAACGATTTATATTAATCCGCGAAGCACCTAAATCCTTCGGCCAAGTGTATTCGTCGCGAAAGCGTAATTATACGGAGTTGGAAAGTACCGCACGAACGAGCGTATATGGGTTTCCGGGGTTTGTGATCTCATGGGCGGCGGCGGGGGTCCGAAGGGGAGAGCGGTTTATGAACTTCGTATAAATACTATAATTTACAATAGACGAAGACTCGTCGATCTACCATCACGCACATCTTGCCGATAAAGAAAGCTAAATACGAGAAGTGCGAAGTAGCACGATGAGAGGGTGGGTTGGAGGTGCGGGTGGTGTAGTAGAGGCGCAGAGGGGGGATAATCCGTAACGAGTATTAATTTCGCGATACCGCGTTATACACGGTGGAAAATTTATGAAGAAACTTTTCAACTCTGTATCCGCCGACGATTATTCTTAATCATTTATAACAACATCCGGAGGCGGATAATTAAATTTTACTCCGGGAGGGTGGTTTTTTTTTCACTCGAAGGGTTTTTTCTTCGTTCTTACGCGCTTACGGCGGTGTATTGTGAAGGAAGGTACGCTCTGCGAGTATACGAGGCCGGAAATGTAATGACAAAGGATATTTTAAGTTGTAATTTTCTTTCTTCGCACGTTTCATCTTTAAAGGGAAACGTTGGATATAACTCGGGCGTATGTCTAGTTGTCTACGTACGTATACCTGATATGGAAGAAATAATCTTGAAAAGTTTCGACGATTATTCAGCCGTAGAAGTAACCTCCCCTTTTTTCTCCGGTGTATTCGTTCGATTTCGCGGCGCGTCTTACAGAGGTAGTAGAGTAGAAAAAAGAAAATGTTAAAATATTAGAGGCATATAGCCGTATACGCGAATAAAACGAGATTCCTTTTAATATTTTGCTTATCGGCGACAGCGGCTTGCGCCGGCGAAAAAGGTAAAGTTACGATACACGAAAAAACGACGACGACGACGACAACGTCTACGGAGAAAATTCCTTTTGTAACGGAAAGCTACATATTTATTGCCAGATGCGGTGTACGACGACGAGGCGTAGTTTTAATTTAGAAATCGCGATGTTGAGGTTTTTTGGGGGTGGGAGGGCCGCGTTATTCGTGTCGAATTTTTATTTGCGGTGATACGACCGCGAAGCTAAGTGCTGAAAATGTGCTTCGAATGTTAAGAATTCTTTTTGATATCAAAAGCGTCGTCGTGCGAAGTCTTGGATGAATAGAGAAGTCGCTTTGAACGTTGAGGTTTCGACGAGGAGTGGCGCAATTTTTTCGAGAATTTTATATTTTGCGAAATGCGTCGAGTTCAAGGTGAACGAGAATTTAGTGAGAAAAAAAAATCTCGAGCGGATTTTCAAGCGATGAGGGGAGTGCGAGGAGGAATGGGCTTGCGAAGAAATTTTTCACTCGATTTATTTTTCGTTATAGATAATTTTAGCCGTTGCGTAGTTTATTGGGAAGTGCCTGGTTTTTCATATACGTATTTTTCAATATGACGACGAGATAGATGGGGGAGACACGTGGAGGATCTAAATATAAGTAACGATTCATATTACCCTTAAGTTGAGGAGAAGCAAACATTTACCTTGGGTTCATTGTTACTTTAGGCTGCTCTTTTGGTATGGAAAATCTTTCATCGGACTTTATTCATTTTTGTAAATCCCAAGACGTGTGTATTTTTTTCATTATAGAGTTGATAAGGGCGCAATATTGTAATCTCAACGCGTGAGTTTGTGTTTGAAATCCGAATCATAGTTATTTACTACGACGCTACGGGGGTTCGTTGGCCTCGCGTTTATAGACGTATATCGCGAATCATCATCTTAGATATGTGATTCGATAAGAGACACCATCGAAAGGCATTTACTCGACGCAAATATCATAAAACAATACAACTTTCCGTTGCTGTCGGGGTTTCGTATGCATTGATGGCGTGTGTGTGTTGAAAATTCCGTCGTAAAAGCCGAAATACACGACGTAGCTGCGATGGTGGTACGTTCAAACGATAACACACATGTCGGATCAAATGTCAAATATTTACTTTCGTTTATACTCGTGAACTTATTGCTGACACCAGCTCTCGTTTTAATTTCCCCTTGGAGATTTATTATTCGGCGGAAGACTTTATTAAACATGGGAAACACCCGCTCTTTGTCGCCTCGCGTCGGGCTCACTTTCGACATCACGTATATCGCGGCGGTGGCAGCCTCGTCAGCCGTATCAGATTATACCGTCGTGTACGTGAAATTCGTAAAACGTAATAAATATTTAAACGATTTGAGTAAAAAAGCAATTACTCGAAAAAAATTACTTGTATACGCTGGAAAAAAATCGAAATTGATAGCAAAACGCTCCTTTTCACTCAACAATTTTAATTTATTTCTGTAATTTTGATGAAAAAAAAACGCGATTCCGTAAAGCTCAGTACGACCTTCACTGAGATTCGATTTTTCTGCCCTTCGTTTACTTTCGAATGAAACGGATTTTTAACGTTTGAAAAGCGGATTTTTGTCGGCGTGTTTCGATAGAATAGGTACGTGGGTTTTGGAACGGTTCGAATGGTACGAAATCCCGAGATTAGCGTGTACTTCTCAGGATTTTTGACCGGAATGATTGAAAGATTTGGTATTTTAATGGCAGTTGGAATCAAGTAGGCGATTGTAGTGTAGGAAAGTGATTCGCAAATTTTGACATCGATGTGGAAGGGGCAGGGTGTTTATTTGAGTGCTTAATGGGAAATACATATCGTCATATGTCGATATTTTGCTGAGGTAACTCGTTGAACTGGCGGATTTGTTATCGGTATTCACGTCGAGGTTTAATGCGTGTAAATAATGATGTCATACAATTCATTATAACTCATAATGGTTCACTGTCGCTTTGCCTGCTACCTGCTGAATTGGAGGTGTCCAAATCAGACGAAAAGAATTGATTCATGACAAAAGACTATAAGAGTTGATCCTAAACAACGTACGAAGGTGGCCTGTCCATAACAATAGACTAAGGGGGTCCCCTCAGAACAAAGGGGTTGGTCCACGGCATCAAACAAAGAGAATTTGTTCAACTTTCGGATGTCACTTTTAATCTGAGAAACTTTTTACGAAAGGTAATTTTGCTCCATCTCTCACAGCTTTTGCGTGAAATGCAAAAAACTGATTTTGTCGTACATTTCATTGTAATTTTATTTTTCAAATTCGAAGGTCAAAGGTCAAATAAAAAACTACGTTTTTATGTTGATCATGATGGGAAAACTTTTCGGGGAACTATTTAGGATACGTAAAATGATATTGCGCGTAAAATCTCGAAAAATAATTTTTACATCGTACGAATTAATTTTTCACGCGTTTTTCCATAAAATTACAGTTTACATGATAATAAAAAAGAGTAATATTTCTTTTTACAACGTTGATCCATTTCTGTCAGGTTTTACGATATTGTCGCCTTTTTCTCCGCTAATTAACGCAATAACGCGAAAGAAATTATACCCCGTGGCGTAAAACGATGCAGATACTACATATAAATGAAATAGGCGAACTAATGAAATAAACGAAATTCGATGATTCTTATATCAAGGCAACGAACCAAGAACATTTTCGGAGGTGGAGGCTTTTTCGTAACAAATTGTTTCGTCGATTTCAATGAGAAAAAAAGTACAATAGAAAAAGAGCGAGTGCAAAAAAGACAAACTTTGGGATATTTCCATCGCAATAAAGTTTTATAGCTTTTTAAAAGTTGTGTGCCGGGGATGGCGACGGTGGCGAGGGGCGGGATATGGTGTACGAAAGTAACAAACATTCAGCAGTATTCATTGCTTAGGTTACCTCTTTATATCATTAAATGTATTGCAAACATTTTGAAACTTGTTCGAGTTTAAAATTTGTACCGTGCTTGGGACGCTTTTTTGCGGTATGGTCTGTAGTATTTTTTTGTAAGTTTTTTTCTCTCGTAAAATGGTTTTTTTCTTCTTATTTTTTTTATATTCACGGTATAAAACGAATAATTACCGCTAAAGCAAAAAATCTAACGGATTTGCCTTTAAAAACGGTAACTTTTTTAAATGTCATCTTGAAATTATTTCGCTAGTTGAAAAATGCGTCGACTTAATTCCGCGAGTGTTCGCGCGCGCTTAAAAAAAAACACAGAAGTAGATGGGCTTTTTTTATAATAAATTATACGACGGCGAAGGCGTTTAGCTTGTTGCTGGGGCCGTCGAGGTCCGAAGTTGGATGTTCCGGAGTAATTTTTCAAAATGACCGAGCTCGCCGATCCGAGCGTGTTGGATTTGACGAGCCATAAACGTTAGATTCAATTATCCTTAAAGCTTCGATTAATTGAAAAGATAGAAATTTCATGTAGATAGACGCCGATTAGCTTCGAGATTAGGATTACGAGACGGCGACGGTGACAAGTTTACAATGTGCGGTGGTTGGCTGCGGTAAAGGGTTGGTTTGGAAGCGAGACGTGAATTAGTGTCAGGACGAAGGTGCTTTTAGACGTGTTCGATGTATTCGGCGTGAAATTTTAAGTGGAACATAATAAATAGAGGGTAGTGTTGAAGGGGATTAGTGTCGTAGAGTTATAAGTTGAATTTTTTGTACGAAATATTGTGTTATTGGGCGTTGTTGATTAAATTGGGTTCATGATTCGATGTGAATACGATGGTAATGAAATTCCGTGCTCGGTTTACCGTAAATACAGTGTTGATAATGTTGCATGCTTGATTCGCTGTGAATTCGACGTCAGTAGAATTACATACCTGAATCGTCGCAGGTGGTATTCTATTGACGTCGTATTTACGGCGAATCGAGTATGCAATTTTATTAACACTGTATTTACGGCAAACTGAGTATGCAATTCTATTGACGTCATATTTACGGCAAATCACGTATGCAATTATATTAACACTGTAGTTATGGCAAACTGAGTATGCCATTCTATTGACGTCATGTTTACGGCGAATCCGGTATGTACTCGTAATATGTAGTAATGCATATTTTATGTACCGAAAATTTCATCGATGAACGGTTTCGCTTTCTCCCCTTCATCAACGGTCAGAAGATTTCTAAATACCCTCATCGGAGGTCGGATGTTGAGGGAAATCGTTCTGATGCATTCAAGCGGATATTTTCCTCCGAAGCTGTTGGAAATTTGAGACGACTCGGAGATCTTTTTTCCAGTTTATCCGTCTTCGACATGTTTTGTATATAAAATGACCCTGACCCAGTTGAAAACGTATCGTTTCACATTGAAAATTATTTTTAGCGTGACTTATTCGACAATTGGTACGGAGAAAGTGGAAAAGTATAAATTCCTCGAGAATGGGGGGGGGGACGAATATAGAGGACATGGGAGGAGGAAAAAGCTAAATGGTGTTTTGATGCGAGCTTTACGTCGCAGCGTCGCCGGTTGGCCGTAAATTAACTTATTTCGCGTGTATGTATTCGAAAAGATTATTATTTTAATCTGTAATGGTTATCGAAGCGACGTCATTAAATTGGTAATTTACGGGGACTGCTAACATTACATACGAAGCTCGGATTTCATATCAGCGACCGAGCGATTACTGGATAAACTATACGCCTTCGCTTTCGAAAGAATTTCAACCTCTATGCCTTATCAAACGCTCGCACAGCTTGAAAATGGTGTCTAAGTTTGAAGGTATCATTCGGTATTTTTGCTCGGGCAAATTACCGCAACGACTTGGGGGAAACGGTCGAGGTTGATCCCACATAAAAACGTGCTTTCGAAAACTTTCTCCGGCGATGATAAAATTACACCTTGATACTTCAATCCTACGCGTTTTCTTGTCGCGTTTTCCAGGTCATGCCGCGGCCACAAAAACGTCGGGAATGTTTGCCGGCTAACACCTCGACTGCCTTGGTAATTTAATAAACCGCGTACGATAATCATTTGTGTTGCGGGCGTTCGCGTCGAGGAGAAAGAACGCTATTGTGTCGTCGAATTCGTCGCGCATATATTCGCCTTCTACGTATTGAAACGGATTCGTTGGCGTGTATAATGTAATATTGATAACGTCACTTCGATTTCCTCGAATATGGTAAGATCATCGGGTACGATATTGCGGCGCTTTTTCGTACTGAAAGTTTAACGAATATTTCGATGCATGTCGGCGTCGAAATGAAAACCCTCGTGGAGGGTATTCCCCGGAAGCGTTTTAGAATACCTGTCACATAGCCCGAGAAACCCTCGTGGTTTGGGTCTCTTTGAGGAATTGGACAAAAAAATAGCAGCCTTGTGTGATGAGCTTCGTCTCTTTAGCATGTAAGGATTGGCGAAGCAGTATCGTTCGATGGAGTATTTTGTTTGTCGTTTATTTTCACACCGGAGCGGAAGAATACGTCCATTGGTGACCATAACAGAACTTTTCGTACGAGCGAATGTAGCCTGGAAAAGCGTTCGTGGAAAACATCAACTTGACGCGCGGTACACGTGTCGGTGATGTTTCTAAATGCTTCGTTTCGCGGCACGTAATATGAGCAAAGGCGGCGGAATGAACCGCGTAATCAGCAGTTTGTCTTTCGTATTCCCCGAACGAGCGAACGTGACATCTGTATTGATAATTGCTTTGTGTGGAATTTCGTTGTAGAATACCGATGATGAATGAATTGAATAGTCTGTTCGAGCTGGATCCCCGTAAGGGACGAATCAGCGAACAATTCACGGTGTATTTTGGTTTAGTTGGCTTCTTTCATGTGTGCAGAGCTTGTAGACGTGTGTGGTTGCAGATCGAGATTGGGACCCGTGGGTATTTTGTTGCGTAAATACTCGTTTTAGCACGTGGTGAAGTTTTATAGACTTTGGCGCGTTTGGAGTTATGGGAATTTGGTTGCTCATGTCGTTTCATCGCTCAGATTGCAAGTTATTACATTTTAGTGATGTGGATTATACCACTACCGGTTGTAAATTTACCTCAGACGGCACGCCACTACCCGGTGGCGCCAAAGAGGTTCAAGCTACTTGAGATGGCGTGTCGAAAATTCAAAATTACTAGCCTGTTTTTCGCATCATTTCAATACAATTATCTCAAAAACCACTTCATCAATTTGAGTGCGGTTTGAAAATCTCACGCAAAACGATCTCCTCTGCCATATGTCGCGTTCACCTTCATGTGAAAGTTCGCAGATTTTTGAGTTATTTCGAGATCTTATGTTTAGAACTTTAGGAGTAACGATGACGTCATCATCAATTTAACGCAGATTTCTGTGAGATACGTAGAAGCAGATGTAATTGTGTGGAATAGGGAAAAGAGTATCAGAAGGAAAAATTTAAAAAGGATGAGACTACAAGGGGAAAATTCAAAATGTAACAAAATAAAAGAAATACCCACCATCCCACAAATCCCAATTTTGCGTTCGAAAAACGATGTATAAATTTAGACCCAAAATCAAAAATCCGAAAATAAAAAAAAGACGTATTTTATGACAACGCGGAGAACACATCTTAAAAATAGAAACAAGAAAATTTAGATCGTAAAAAAAATAAATGAATCGCGATAGAATAAAATCTATATGTTAAAAGAATAATTTTGATGAGACGAAGCTCATATCTCAAAAAAGGGGGACTAATTTTGAAATGGAGCAAAGTCCATAACTCGAAATTGGGAAGGGGTAAGTTTAGACACTCACCACCTCTGTTCTCTTGGAACAAAGTCCAAATATCAGAACAGAGGGGCAAGTGCCTATTTACATTACTCGGAGGGGGAGAACCAGAAAGGGGCCGTCACATAGTAGGCTATTACCTGGGCCATTTCGGCCGAGACGGACCTCTTCAACACTGCATTCTCCGAGACTGAATGGCAATATCCAAGTTAGGGCACTTCTTTAAAATTACGAAATTTGAAAGATAAAGAAAAAACTATATTCGTGAATTACATAAAACAACATATGCAACGCATTGACCTAATCTACCTAACCTAAGTCGCCTGATGATCGCGTTGTCTCTCATGTACGTATAGTACGTTCTTCACCAGGGAGGGGAAAAACACGAGAGAGGGGAAGAAAAGATAAGGGAATAAGTTTGGATAAAAGGAATTGCCTATATATGTATAAAAAAAATAAATAAATGAATTTTGATGCCAAGACTTGATAGACCAAAATTGTAAAAAAAATAAAAAAGATTCTTTTTGGGGTTGGTATTTTTATACCACAATTGAGATAAATGTTATGAATGGGTTTACCTGAGAAGTGTAATTTACCAGCATTTAATGACCAATACGTGAACTAGAACAGATTTTCGAGTTGAAGAAGTCGTTAAGCGGTGAATTACCCATTATCTCAGGTTCACCTTGAAAATGGCCGTTTTATTTCATACGACTCGTTATCGCATTCGCTTTTTAAATAGCTGTCGTGAAAATACCGACGAGCTTTTTTTGCACCGGTGCCTTGTGACGATTACGTTTCAAAGTTAACAGATTATAAAAGTTGTAATTAACGAGTAAAACAAACAAAAGTACGCTTGTTAATTTTAATTAAACGTTCGAGAAACTTGTCGCTTTGGTAACGTCGACGATACGTAAATCGCAATTGCGACGTGATACGCTCGAATAAAATAACCCGGCGTATTGTTTGTACAAGGGTCGAGGCGACATGAAATAAGAATAAAGCTTGTAGCACGTTTTATACTTTGTAAATCCGACGACATCGACTAATTGCCATTCTCTGGTGTATTCTTCATCAAGACTTAGTTAACTTCTCGAGTATAATTCGGCTCGCGAAAAATACTCATAGTTCATGTGGATTAGCGCGATGGAAAGTATTAATTATGGGCTATTCATGGGTGCTATTTGTCGATGAAAAGGTAATTTTCCGCGTTGATCAACTCCAAGAGCTGTTCTAAAATTCAGTTTTTTTGTGTGGGCGTGGAAGGGCGGGGGGGGAGAGGAGATAGTCGACGACGCGTATTGTTTATACGAATGTGTAAATTTTATACATGAAAGCGTTTCCAGTACTTTGTAAACCTTTTGGACGGTAAAAGACGAAGGTAAAGTTCAACGAAACGACGAAGTTTACCTTGTCGTTGTTTCGCAATCGAATACACCAATGTTTCAGCCTACGTCGCGTTTCGTAATACTTTAACCAGGGAGTCTGCGGAACCGAATATTTAACAAAGTATCAAATACACGTTGTTCTTTGAAAAGTCGGCTCGTATCTGGTAACTCGGCGATGTACGCTCTACTTACGTCTTATATAAATTTAACGATATAGTTGGGTATCGTTCGCGGAGATATGCATATTTTAACATTTACCTGTTCGCGTTTTTTGCTACTTTTCCAAGTTTCGTCGAGCCTAGTGTAATTTAACGCATACGACGCGTATATCGCTTCAGGAATCAGCTCGTTAATCGAGAGATAAACGAGCGTTTTTCCGCGGGCTGAAAGCGAGCACGTCGCGGAAGAATGCCACGAAAGAGAAACTTTTTCGTGGTTGATTTTAACGTTGAAGATTTGAATGACGTGACGTATTACTTGAATCACACACGGAGTTGCGACCTGAAGTGTCTAAAAGGGTATTCTTAGCACCGTATTTGGCTCCATGATAGATCGGGAGCTTTTAATGGTGGTAGTTTACCCTTGAAATGAGGTTTTCCCTGATACTTCGAAAATTTGAAGAGATATGAAGCAGAGTTTATATTTAAAAATTTGCTCCTCTTAATTCCCTATAACTTTTGTCTCAATAGTTTTTACCTCAGATCAACCGCTGATCCATAAAATTTGTTCTTAGAGATGTTTTTGAAGTGAAACCAGTGAAAATGAGGTTTCTTCAAATAACTCAAAATTGTAGGGAGGTATCAAAAAAACGTGTATGATAATAATTGGAGCGAAATAGAACGAAAGGCTGACACCATATTTACGGCGAACCGAGTATGCAATTCTATTAACGCCGTATTTACGGCAAATCAAATATGCAATTCTATCAACATCGTATTTACGGCGAACCGAGTATGCAATTCTATTAACATGTTATTCAGGATCGCTTATGGTACTGAACCCATTGAAGTGCCGAGTCACACAACGTATGAACTTTACGAATAACTGATGTTTGCGATGCTCGTCTTCGGCGTTGAATGGCGTGTGAAAGTGGAGAAGATACGTGATGAGAGGGGAGCACCATCGGTGATTACCAGTCCCGGTGTCAGTTTATTTTATCAATCGTGTCAGCGGTGGGAACATTTGTCTTTCATATTCTGTAGCATTACACGTAGAAGGTCTCAAATGATGGAATTTTTTTTTCAGAAAATGATTAAAACTGACGAACGTCTGAACTTATTGCGCGTTATTTTCTCGGTCCAAGGTACGAAAGATTTGGTTGGCGTTGCGCGCGAATTAATCGCAAGATGACAGTGATAGATTTGAAATTTAATTTTAAAAGGAGGGAAACGCTATGGTTATTTTTTTCATTTCCATCGTACACCGCCGTCCGCTAGTTCGTATAACAAATGATGGCCGACGTATCGGCATTCCGCAACGGAGAAGGACGGGTTTATAAGAAGTATTAAAAACGTCAAGTATAATCGCTCAACTTATTTACATATGATAAAGCGTTTGCGAAGCGTTTTACGCGAGCTACGATAAAAATATAGTGTATGCAACATGTATAGTAATTTCGTATTCGGTCCCTCCTCGTTTCTGAAATAGGTGAACGAACGTGCGACGTACGAGGTAACTATCGGGTAGACCTCGAGAAGACGAAAATGGTTTCTTGCTGATTCGACGATTCGATGTTACACGACGAAAAAGCGCTGATTAAAGACGTTGGCTTACTTTTTATGTATTTATTCTACATCGATAGTCGCGAACGTTTCCGTTACGAAGCCTGTATCGCATGATACGTGAACCATAAATACCTATTTGGTTTTGTAGTTTGCATTCGAACGAGATACTTTATCGATGTAATTTGCCATCGCCGACGTACCCCGCGCGCGGCGGTGACTATTTTCCGCGCCTTTGTACGCGAATCGAGGCGAAATCCGATTAGAAATTCGGTTCGGATGTGATTGCTTGAAATAAAAGCGAAACGCGAGGGGAGAGGTGGTAAGAGATCGTGGGTTTTAGCGCGGATTATTCGCGAAACGGTAACAAGAGATGATTGGTGCCTAAATTTGTCAAGTGGGGTGTGGCGGTAAAGAGCGATGAAATGAGAATTTACGGTGTTGATTTACTTTGAGATGGAGGATCCGATGACGAGAAAAAAATGGAAATTTAAGCAGTAACGGAGGACTCTAGTGTTTTAAGGGGTTTAATTTGGAGGAAAAACAATGTGAAGGGAAAGTTGAGAAATGCGTTAGTAGGTTTGTAACAGTTTATGATTGAAAAAAAAAAATTGAAAAGATTCTCTTGACGTCATAAAATTGCGAATTTCTAAATAATGACGTGAAAATGGTTGGAGTTACATCAAAATGCGTGAAAATTTAAAAAAAGAAACTAAAAAAAGAAAAACCCTTGCTCGAAGGTGCTAAATATTATGACTTTGTATCCGCAATCAGCAGCGTATGTGAGCAACCGTTATTTGTAAAAATTTGAAAAATTAGAACATAAAAAAGTACAGCTGAAGAGCACTTGCTTAAATTTGCGAATTTAGGTTCACAAATAGCAACCAATTTAAGCCACAATTATTCGTAAAAGTATTGAAAATGACATGAATATAAATGAAAATCCGAATGAAGTGTAAGAAAGTTTGCTGAAATTTGCTGAACGACGTGAATCTTTTTTCACAATTACAAGCAGATTTGAGCAATCTTGAATTTCGTAGTTTTATGGAAGGAAGGAGTGCTCTATTGGATGTTATTAGAATATTCATCGTTTGTAAATAATTTCCCCAATTTTTAATTCCTCTCCCTCTTCATCTTCTGCGTGAGTACCTCAGCTTCGTATCGTTGTTTGGCATTTCGCGGTAACGTTCATATTTAAGTACGCGCACGAGTAACTTTTCTGAGGTTGTTTTACGGTTGAAAATGAGGAAATAATCGATAACGTAATTTTCTGCTTATAATATCTCGCTGTATATCTCTGAATTTACGCGGATTTCCGAGCAGACGGTTTTCGGTTACTATTTGAGATTACAAATCGAGAGAAAAAGAGCGATACGGCGAAAAGTTGGGAAATTTAGCAGCGACAGGAGGCAGGGCGGCGTGCGATAAAAATAATTTTCCGTTTATAAGCTTCTGTACGGTTCTCGTCAGCGTTTATAAAGAAATAAAATTTTCCGAATGGTTGATTCCTTCGCGTGGCTTATATGTTTTTAAGAATCGAGATAAAGAAAAGGAGGAGGAAAAAAACGAAAAAGAAAGTAACAAGAACGTGTCGTGTGCTTGGCTTATCTGCCCGCTTTCGGGGGTTCTGTTTTATACGCGAGGTTAATTTGATATGAAATTTAATAACGGTTTTAGATAATAGACATTAAAATATACGAAACCGTGTGATGGTAATATTGCGCGAGGAAATGAGGTTTTGAAAAAGAAGGGCGTAGATATCGTGTGAGGCTCATTTAAGAAAAACCACGTATTACTAGCGGTGGCGTATTGCCTCGAAATTCTCGTGTCCGGATTATACCGCGGGAGGAGGGGTAGCGTCGTAGTAAATAGTATCGAGCTTTTACTGCGCTCAAAGTTCAACTTTTCAGTATCGGGCTATGTCAAATATAAATCTAAAAACTTTTCTAATACGTTTACCGAGTTCGTCGCTTTTGTTATTCACAGCGCGTACAAAAAAATAACAGAGACGGAAACTAGCTGACCTATTATAGGTGATATTCGATCAAGGTGGTTATTTATGGGCCCTATCGTTCGTATGAATTAACCTCGCGATAAGGGGCGCTTTGAAAAATTGATATAATTTTTGGGATTCTTTTTTTTCTGCCGGCGAATCGCGCGCAAACAAAGGAAAACGAGGAATAAGAACTGACGGCGATATTTCAAGCGATAAAATCAAAAAAAGGAGGTACCGAGTTAGGACGAATAAACCAAGCCGGAACTCTTTTATTCGATAATTCCTGCTTGAAGAAAAATTTCGTCGGATAACGAAAAAAAAAAAAAAAAAAAAAAAACAGAGATGGGGGAGAAACGCGAATACCCGTAGAGGGCTATTTTTGAACCATGCAATTAAAACCGATTCTTTTGAAGCTCGCTTAGTTACGTTGCAATTAATACGCTAACCCAGTTAAATACGTAAATTATCGGTTACAAAAGGAATTTCTTTTTTCATAGAGAAGTTTAAGGGGAGGAGGAATTAAATAGTTATATGTTCTGTGGTTTTTTTGGTTCTTTTTATATTTCCTATTTTAATACTAACTCGATAAGGTTACGTTTTAAAGACGACGTTTACTAAAGGGGCTGCGGACGTGCGCGCGAATTGTTAACAGTCACGACACAATTATGTAAATTTACGAATTAAGATCAACTACAAAGGCTGTACCGTTGGCAGAAGACGTTTACACGGTCATTAAAGAACATGATTTATAAGAAATATGATAATGCGTTTTATTACGTTATAAATGCGCGTACAATGTCGATGCAGGGTTGCGCATTGAATTATTAGACAATTATAAGATTGGGGGAGGGGGAGGATTTTAAGCTAATGTTGGGGAGTAGATTTCGAATGTGTTTTGAATTCGTTTGATTGAGGGATTTAACGCAAGGAACATTGTAATGAAAATTGGAGTAATTTACGCGAAAGCGACATGAAACATAATGCAGAAAGTTTTTCATTTTTTACCCTCCCCCCGTTAGTTTATTTATTTGACATAACTTGAAAAATATGTATTGTTACTGCTGGCGAAAAGTTGGTACGTGGGAGTTGCATGCTTTTTCAGAAGTTCAGATTTCGCGACCAATTACTAAAGAACGAATTGCCATTTATGACGCTGTCATGAACGTGGAATGGGCTTGTGAAAACGTAACGACAAAGAATTTGGGGAATAGATGCGAAAAAAGAAAGTTTACACGACTATGGCGTAAAAGAGAAAGGGAGAAATTACATATGCAAAGCGTAGCTGGGTGGTGATAGTGTACAGACGACGTAGGATAGAACGAATGCAAGTTGAGAAGGTGGAGTAAAGAAGCAAGGCGTACGAGAGTGTATAAAAGAATAGTTAAAGTACGTTTAAATAAAACTTTTCCAATGAATAGCTTTTTTATCTGCGTAGTCAAGTTGAAAAGTTGGTACGAATATGATGCTTATCGTTAGTTTGTTTGGCGAAGAAGAGGAAGAAGTCTTCAAAGTTATCGCATTATGAGAATCAATTTTTGCTTTGAACGCGCAGAGGCGGCGAGTCTGCCGAAGAAGTTGCTCGTATGTGATGATGAGAAGGCAAGAGTGGCTTAGCGTACACGCGCGAGATGCGGAGAAAATGTGAATCCGAAGAAGTTCGTATTTGATGCGATTATACGATTTTCAAGGGTGACGTGGCGATATGCAGTCCAAACGGGGAGATGTGCGGGGCATCTGCGTCACTGGAACGTATTCCGTGCCGAAGATAGAATTTCGATGGTGCGAAATCTCGACTAATCTGCTATTTAAAAAGTACATTACGAGCTTGACATCACGTTCTCGATCAAATTTTTCGTCGGTGGTGTAAAAATTCGACGCACGTTCGAACGACGACGGTACGACAATTTTATTCCGAGCTGATTATCGTATGATACGAAGCTGTGCTTTTGCGCCTTTTGGAAGTGAAATTCCGCTACGTTGTCGAGCAAATAGCGATGCTTCGTGTAAATGTGTAATCATATAGCTTCAGATGCAATTTGCACTCTTATCTGGGTACGTTTCTGTAATGGATGTCATGTATCTCTTGTAACGTGAATTTTACGGTTTGCCAAAATGTTGTGAGGGAGGGAGTGAGTGAAGGGGTGATATACGATGGCGTTTGTAATGGAACTAAGGTGTGTGGATTTTTAGGTGAACTATCGACATAGGAATTTCATTATTACGAATGTAAATCCGATCGGGTGCATAGTTGCGCATTTAGGAGGAAGTGAGCGCGATATGCAACACGGTTGTCACATTATGTAAGGCGAATGAATTATGCACTTCAGCTGATATCTTATTTACGGCGAACAGATTATGCAACTTAGTTAACATCTTATTTACGGCAAACAGATTGTGCAACCTGATCTACATTCTACACCTTATTCATGGCAAACGAATTATGCAACTAAATTTACTTCTTATTTAGCAGTGCAATTTGCATCTTAGCATCACGATCATGCAATGCGATGTGCGTTTGGATTTGCTACAAAGTTCGGCGTTTTCCTTGTTTAGTAATGCCTCGTAATAAATTAATTAGTTTTTAAGAATATTAATTGAATCAATTTCTTTCATTTTTTTTGTCTGAATTTTCATTAAATCCTCCCGAAATTTCATGCAATTTGTAGCTTCTCAAACAATATGCTTTGGAAGACATTTTCAGCTCCTTTTTTGGCTGAAATTAAAAATTTTTAACGTAAAAAACAACCACTTCGCGTCTGGCGACAAAAAAATATCAACCGTCTTGTTGAAATTCTCACTAAAAGAAGGCGAATGAGTAAAAAGAAAGATGCAATTTAAAATTCGAATGAGCGAAAAAAAGTTAATCTCGACGGGATAAGTTCGAGTGAGCCGAGGATATAGGCGGATTTATTGAAAGAAAATAACACGCTTTTCGTAGCCATTCGTCTAAGTTATTATTTGGCAATAAATGGAGCCGAATTCTGCGAAAATAATCGAATAGCTCACTTTGAAAATGTTTTTCCAACGTTAGTTACAGATGTGCTCGTAATTCAAGATGCACTCGATTTGTTGTAGAATAAACGTTGCTTTTCTTTGATTCTTTTTTAAAAACGTTTCTACGTCGGGGATTTTTTTTACGGTGGATTTCGAATTGGTTTTTTTTTTATAAGTGAGAATCGATTTTTTTTCATTTAATAAGTCGATTCGAAGTAGAGAGTGGAAAGGAAACGAAATGAATTATTAATTGGTAAATAATAGCGGAAGGATTTCCAGTTTCGGAGTACTACACGATGTATGCCAGTGAACGGAAATGCATATATTGTTACACTGTTTACTTCGCATTTAAAGGTGGTTTTTTTCTATGTCACTAGTGTTGGGAGAAATTGGCTGCAATTATGGTATTATACGTTGTAAAATGCCGGTTTCGCGTGACCGAGCAGCGTTAATTTTAAAATCTAACTATAATCTAGACGTTTATCTTGGTTCGTCGTACGTTAACCATCCATCAACGATATATGTCAGCTTTATTTGGTCGAGTTAGCACGTTATTACGATGTATTGACGTGGGCGTCGTGGAACCGACGGGTTCCGCGTTCGAAATGAGGGAGCTTTTCAATTTAGAAGTTCACCTGGACAAAGTAATGCGCGTGGATGTGCTGGGAAATGTAATTAATACTTTTGAATGTACCGAAAATCATTCGGATCGTTTTAGACGTTGGTATAAATGCTTTTTATGTCGCATTTTAAATAGTATTGAAAGTATTTTGCTGTTGCGAAGAGGCGAATAAGCCAAAATTGTCGTTTTTCACGTGAAATTCGCCCGTGATGAAGTTTTCTTGGATTTTATTTTTTGCTCGTTTTTGCTCATAAAGTTGAATCAATTTGTCACAATGCTGAGCAAATTCGAGCACCGTGGAAGTTAATTTTGCAAGAAAGGGATAAAAAGCAAGATAGAATCATTTCTATCGTTCTACACAACGTTTCTCTCTTCTTCAGGATATTTTCTCCTACGTTTTGACGTGTACATTTAATGTGTAACTTGTTAAATTCATCATTCTGAATAAATATGAGTTAGTGAAAAATCACCCTCTAAGCCGGTATAATAGTCTTTTCTTCGTTATTACATTCCAAACGGAATTTCTTGACGCGAGATGATATTTTATTGAGCGAAGCTATTTTGTGAAATTACTCTCTTCAGTGCCTCGATATGACGACTAATGTGGTAATGTGTATCAAAAATTCATTCAATAGAACTATTCCGAGCTACGTATGTATCAATTCGTGTTTCGTATTACGTGATTTCAAAATTAAATCTATTCGCGAGGTAATACAACATTGTCGAAGGAAATCGAGTCCGTCGATGTGTATAACCGTGACGAAGATTAAAATCTGAATAGAATTCCGAATAAACTTTTTACACGGTTTTAATCTCGACGGAGTTGAACTTCATGTCGAAATATGTTCAAGAAGATTCTTTTGAGTAAGTTTTCTTGGTTTTTTGTTACCTTCGGTGGAGCAAGATAAACAAAACGAAAACGTTATGCTTATGCTGCGGCGAGATGGTAGAAGTATTCTTATTTATTGCGTTTAATTCGCGTCGTATCTGTTGGTGGACGTTGGGAACCTCGTAATTCACGATGAAGCATACGCGAAACGATCGTTATGAATTTAAATCAGCTCTCGTAACGTCTAATAAATCACGTATGCGGACGAGTACAACGAGAAAAAGTGAATAAAAAAAGCGCGGACACTAAACATCAAAAACACGCGCCAATGCTATCGAAGGTGCTTTTTGTGAACATAGAGAAAACGAACAAAGTACATAAAAAGATTTAGGTCGAAAGCTCGACCCTTTTACGTAGCACGTCTTTTCTGGCAAAAGTTAACTTCATTTATTTATGATACCGGTTAGTCACCTAACACTTTGGAAATATGTTAAATGCTAAAAACAGAAAGCTTTTTCACTTCGGAACGCCTTTTCGCGTCGGGAAAACTTTTCACCGTGATGCTTGAGCGAGACGTGATTTGGCATCGTTTGTATGTACTGTACCAAAAATGACGTCGTAATTCACGCGTTGCATTTGGTAAATTAAAAACGACTTTTTTTCCAAAAGTGAAAAGGAAACGCGATATGGGCCGCGTGGAAAAAAAAATGGATACGTTAACGTGTCCTTCTCTACGACGTGTAACGTTCGTTATCGTCGAATAGAGGAAATTAATTTTTTTTTCTCGCGATCTGATTATAACGTCGGTACGATATTTTGTATTTTTACCCCGTCGTTGGAATTGTACTTGGAAATGCGTGGGGTGAAAAGAACATAGAAGGTTTTTTATGATACGATAATAATACGACGTTATAAAGAGGAAAAAAGAGCCCAAATGGTACGTAAATGCTGAAAAATAAACGATTGTCATACGTTTTATATGGTTTCGCCGGTGAAGTTTTCTAATAAAGACAATTCAGTGATGTATTCGGCGAATGGCGCTTCAGCGGGGAAATGTTTATATTAAAAACTTAAGCCTGTTTTTATTTTCGCATACAATGCCGAGCGCCGCTCTTCAAACATCGCCGCGCTAAAGAAACATTTTTCAAGTATTTTTTACTTCGCGTATAAGTACTCTTTTGGATAATGTTTTAGTTTTTTTGCACTTCTTTTTTCTCGACGAAGTAGTAAAATAACGAAATTTCTTTGATAGTCGGCGTTATTCTGTTTTTGTGCTAGTTTCAAAAAAAAAATCGACGGTTAGAGATGGTTTTGTTCATGAAATTAAAAAAGCAACGAGGGTTTCCGCGAGTCTTAACGAGGCCAGTTTTTTTAACGTTAATCTCTCCGTATTGTTTAATTTTTACCTAGCATCTGTTTTTTTTTTTTTTTTTTTTCGCGTTTGCAATTAACCAAAAACATCGACGGTGAGTGAATTTGGCGAGATTAGACGAAATTGAATTTTCATTGTGCTTCGTTTTGTTGGCCATGGTGAAGTTTCGGTACACATTTGCGAGCTAATTCGAGCTGTGTTCTAGTGTTGTTATTGGTTCTTATTTCAGTGTGAACGATGAATGAAAAAAAGATCGTTACATCGAATACCTTTTGCTTTGATTTGCTAATCTGTGTAGATAAACGATCAAGGTACTGTTCACATCTTGCTACAAATTCGAGTATTTGATAAAATCTAATAAAAAAAAGTGTTCGTGATGGTTTCGATGTTTGAAGTAAAC
Source organism: Maconellicoccus hirsutus (assembly GCA_003261595.1). Lineage (NCBI taxonomy): Eukaryota > Metazoa > Arthropoda > Insecta > Hemiptera > Pseudococcidae > Maconellicoccus > Maconellicoccus hirsutus. Next base: position 19,370 of record QBDW01006937.1, read on the forward strand.
CTTGGAACGATTAAGGGACCAAGATTTCCAATCGAAGTGGAAAAATTTCAGCGAAACAAAAAGCATTTCACAAGAGTGAAATTTATCGAGAAGCAATATTGGAAACATCGCTGCTTTTGGTACTTCGACATACCGCAAGTTCAATTTACATTTTCATCTATTCGAACGATACAGAATATAATGAAATACCAATCAATCGCCGAGTACTTTTAACGAGAATCGTGTACGGGATGTATGTACTTTGGTGAAAGGTCGACGTTTATAGACATCTTTCACGTATATCGAAAATCGAATAACAATGGAACGTGGAAAATAAAAATGATACATTTTTACTCATCTGATTCGTGAAGCCATAGGTTGGATTTGTGGAAATTTTACGAGCAGTCAACACGATAAATCGCATTTTGAGTGGCTATAATAGCTCGAAGGCCCGCGCCGGCGTCGTTTTTTTTAGCGCGCGTACCAGTAATGAGGTGTCGATAATGTGTACAGGCGATTACGTGCCGCCGATCAAAGTCTGCAGCGGTTGAGCGTAGGGGCGTAATTGGACGGAATATTAATTTTTATCGAGCAGCTTCGCCTATACCGGATGTAAAGTTTAAACGAGATAACGTCTTGGTGGAAAGATTTATTACTGAAGGTGGACGCCGGCTTACCGGTGCATCGTGAAAATTAAACAAATCCCGGAGGTGGGACTGCGGTTGCGACATTGCCAGCGTATCGATTGGTTGCAAGTTATAAATTTCTTGAAAACTCGCGATACGCTCGCGTAACCATTTTTATTGCTTTTTCGCTTAGCGCCTTATCTTGCGGTGAAATTAGCTTTTTATAGCTCGAAATTGTTTTGTGAAAAGCCCAATACGAATTGAACGATTCGACGGCGCAACAAATTAAAGCGCGAGTAAAATTTTCTCGGGCGGATGTTTGAAAAAATGAAACGAGTCGCGTTGCAGGAAATGTCACCTGAAATGCATATTATACTGGGTGGTTCTGGAACAAGTGTCGAATAAATTGCATAATCGATTTGCCTCGGTAAATGTTGACTCGACACGTGAACGTTAAATAAATTGCATGCTCGGTTCGCCTGGTGAATATGGAAACAGAGTGTGAAAACATGTCGAATGAATTGCATACTCGGTTCGCCGTAATATTCGATTTCTTTTCATCCTTTCCCAACCTTCCATCGAAGTCTGAATGAATAATGGTATTTCGGGAATTCGGTTTTTTTTTGTTTGTTTTCCATTCGTCGTGGAAATGTTGTAACGTCTAATATATTTTTACGATTTTTTTTTCTTTCTTTTTGTTTCAGGTAAGCAAGTCAAAGTTGTCATTTACAATGTCGCTACTACGAGAAAAATTCCGAGGTACGAAATTTGATTTATTTTTGACTGAAGATCACGCGCGCAAGAGCTCGCGCTTTCTTTAAATTTCACTAGCAAATCGAGACGTGAGAATTTGATTTCTGAAATAGAGTTACTCCCGAAGGATTAACGGATTCGTTTAAATTTTAGAAATTGAAATTCGTTCCGTTAACGGATTCGTGTTTTGATGCGATTCGAATGTAAATTTTTCCCGTATTGGAAATTGTATTGCGAATCGGAATTCCGGGAGTTTTTTCCCGCATAAAGAGCTTTCGAGGTTTAGAGGTTTCTTCTGTGATGTAGTTCCGCGAGCATCTGGTGTTTATGATTACGAGTGCGTTGAGGTGGAAATGAAGACCGAAATGGGGTATTGAGTTTTTTTTATTCGTGGTTTCCCAAGTTCTTGGAAGTTGGAACTCGGAATGCTTACTGACGTAAATTTAGGGAGAGAATTCGGGGAAAGTTCTTTATAATTATTTATATTTATTACCTCGGTTGTATTTTACCACTTCTTTGTGTGTGGTTGAGAAGTTTTCACATCTCGTGGGTTGTAGACTTGAACTTTCGATGATGGTTCGAATTACCAAGCCGAATTTGAGCCGAATTTAGGGGGTTGTTCTAATAGTCTGCTATAAAGTGAATCAACGGTGTTGTCGTTGTTTCTTTGTAAAAATTTCTCATCAGGTTTCAATATTTTTTATTTCATTTATTGATTTTTACAGAATTCAATTTGTATCAATAAATTCAAACCTTACATTGCTGAAAATAGAAATTGCTCGAATTTATTCACGAATGTGCGTCTTGAAATTCATCAATTATGTAGCGAAATCGAGTATTTCTGGAAATGAGTCGTTTTGACGTTGATTCATTTTTTCAAATTCTTTCTGCTAGGTTTGACATAAATTTGTATTTGTTGCTTGAATTTGCTACAAAATGTGTATCTCAAAATTCATCTCGTTGAGCAAAATCGAGCATTTCTGTGAATTGATCATTCTGACGTTGATAGGTTGATACATCTTTTTTAGTTCTTTCCGCAAATTTTGATGTGAATGTTGATTGCTTAAATTTGCTTTAAAGTATACGTCTCATTTCGCCCTACTGAACAAATCCGAGGATTAGAAAAATACTTTTTTCATAAATTTTACGTCATTAAGGTGACGGTTAATTGCAGAATAAGAGATTTTAGAAAATTCCTACCATAAAATGAAATTTTTCAAATCAAATGCCATCGTGTTTTGATCTGACTCAATTTAAAAGTTGAATCCTTTCATATAAAATCGATCCCTCGTAATGAGTCGGTTCAAAGGAATATCTACGAGTAAATCGTCGACGGCTCTTAATTGTATTTTGTGAACTCACGCTACAGAGTCAGGTAGCAATTTCAGAAGGTGGTTATTTTAATTTGAAGAACCTTAGAATGTTGGTTTTGTGCGCGGTCATGAAGCGTGTGTGTGAAATATTATGATTATAAAAATAATATAATTCGTGTTGGCAAGGCGTACCGTCGTCTCGCATGAGTTCCAAAAGCCGCAGATAAAGATACGTGTAATAGTATTACGGTTACTCAACATGAAATGCGATACCCTTATTTGTCACGTGCTGTTGCTCGACACCCTTCTCGTCTGTTTCTAGTGTTCTCGTTATCGTTCCTCAGTAACGATGTCATTTACGTGGTCGAGGTTTTTCCGACACACGCATATGTAGCTTTGGTCAGTATGTGAGGCGAAGCGGGTTTTTGTAGCCTTAACGAACCTTTTTTCACGCTTTGAATGGCGAATTAAATAGATGCCTTGCTGCGTGCTCGGCGAAAACATCTCAGAGAATTTAATACCTCGCGCTATTTTTTCGCGGCGTAGTTCGAAAGGTTCGTCGCTTTTCGATGATTGATTTTCGTCTCGTATTTCACAAGAGTACCTCGTCGACGCGGATTAGCGTCGTCGCGAAAATACGTTAGACTGAAGACGTTGATAAATCAAGCATAATATGGAAGATCCGCCGTAGAGTGGAGCTCGTTGGAGCGAAAATATTGGCGGGAATTGTTAAATAAGAATTTAGAATAGCGCCGAAGCGCGAAATATTAGCTTATTTGTCATGAGGGTTTTTTTTTCATAGACGAAGAAGAGTCGATATAGCAGGAGTCGTATGTGATCTCCGTACCGAAGAATTTCAATATCGACGAAGATATTGTTTCAAAGGGGGATGAGTTTTGTGAGATTTTGAAAAAGGGGACTATTTGCTGTTTTCGTCGAAGTGTGTTCGCCATTTCGACATATCTCGATGGAAAATTTGGTCGTTATTTGAACTACGTCGTAGTAACAACTTTTCTCTCTTCAAAAATGCATCTCGAAAAGAAATTAAATTACTACGTAGGTATAGGTACCTAGCTACCTACGTCATAAATTTGAAAAGTTTAAAATTTATTAGGTCGCGTTGCAACGACAGCGGCGGTTACTTTTACGCGAGTACTTGGCTAGCTTTTTAATACGATATAAAAAGTTGAACCTCGAGAATTAAGTTTTATACAAGTTTGGCCATTTTGTAATACAGTCCGAAGGAAGGATGAGGGCAAGGTCGCCTTTTTTCGAAACCCGACGCCGAATTATCAAGGTTATCTCGAAGATGGTGGAAATGAAGGGCTCGTTGTGTAGATCACGTAGAATGGCCGAAGGCGACGGTGTGGATTTATTAAAATTTCAATCCGGCGCGCCGGATCGATATTTTAAACGCGAATTCGTAACGTGGTCGGAATCCCTTCGTAATGGATACATTTGGAATTCACCTCTCGCAACAGATGTTCTAAATGATTCCCATTTACTCGATAGTGCCGTCGGAAATTTTCGTATTTTGCATTTCTTTAGCGGTTTTTTTTTTGCCTTTGTTCGATTTTGAAAAGAAGAAAATTTTGTATTTTGGCATATATCGCGGTATAGAAAGGCGACTGCGGTGTTCACTATTGGAGGTATTTGAATATCGAATCTCGTCGTCAGGTTTTCATTCTTGATATAATTCATTGTTGAAGTTATCGAACTGGAAAAGTTGAGAAAATCATAGCTAAGTAGTTAAGATCCAAGAAAAACTGCGAGAACTTCATTGGCTGCAAAAGCTCTGAAAATTGGACAATTCCTTGATGAGCACTTCTGGCCAGATTATTGCCGTCGTCGTCATTGGCATGATTTTGAAAGCATTGTGACTTAATGATGTTGTGAACCAGTTCCCCACGGGTCTCCTTATTCTCAGCCTTCATGCACGATCCAGTCAATGTTGCTCCAGTCCTCTAACTTCTACAATTATTAGGTAGCATTAATTACTCTTGATTGCGTGCATATTTTGAAATGATTCCACCTGTGAACGAGCGGAACCAATTAATACCACCCTCGACCCCTAAATTTGAAAATTTTTTCGAAATTTTCGATCTTGAACCAACCAATCCCTCTATTTTTTGAGATGGATCAACGTTTTCAGAATTTCGAGCTCGTTTCGTCGATGTACTGCTCAACAATTGAACAATTAAAACACGTCCAACACACGGCGACCTTAGAATGCACGCCTGTCGACTAACATACAATATGCAACTATTAGATACTTTAAGCCGCAAGAGTTACATAATCATACATACGTATATTAACTAGCGATTTGGTATTTCTCGGAAAACACTTGATTTTATACTCGTATTTGCCGAACTCGCGTGTCAAAAAAATTGTATTTTTATTTCCCCGAAGCAGCTGGACTCCGATTTAGACGTCTGATTTCAAGAATCCATTTCATAATGTTTATTCAACGTGTTTGTATTTCGCAGAAAATCGTTTTTCTTAAATGACGACATCGTTTTGTTAATCGAAGAAAGACGTGCGTTTATATTTAATTAAATTCGTATTAGCTTCGATTTGAAGGCGCTGCTAACAATTGCGACGGTTTGGTGAAATTTCGCATTTACGTCGATCGTATCGATACAATAATGGTGGGAAAAGTTACTGGAAAAGGAGCTTAGACCATTGACCAGAGTACGCGTTGTTTTTGTCGGACGTAATCGAAAATCGCCTTAACTCGGGAGAAGCGTCGCGTAATAGACAAAAGACGGGACTCGAAAGCTTTACGCGGTTCGATGACGTTAATGAATTCTATTATTTTAGCTCGAAGTAACCGCCCAAACTTTCGGCGATGTTTTTATCGCAGAGAAAAAGTGCGAAACTTTGGTAGTTTTATGGAATTTGATATTTGATGACGCGGAAACGAGCGAGACTCGGGGAAATTAAACGCGCCTGATAAACACGTCTCCTTGATTGGTTGGGCGTTTGTTTTGGCGCGAGACGCTTCTCCGATTCTGGAACGCGACCCGCCTGTCGAAGTGAAACGTTTCTAATTATCGTGGTACAGCGGGGTGAGCTTTTAAAGTTTAATGCAATTAATTTCGCTTGTTGGAGATTTTTTTCTACCGTTGAAGGAGGCTCGAGGTGTTTGGTGGAAGATGAACTAGGGAAGGGGACAATTTTTTTCTCAAAATTTCTTTGGTGAATATAGATTTTTTCACGTGCCTTGCTGATTTTTCATCCTTTGCGAGGAGAAATTTGAACTTGTTTGGTAAATAGTGGCTTGGAGGTTTGAAATTTCGGTACTTTCTGCGTTGCGATTTGTGACATAGGGGAAGGAGAGGGGAGAAGTGGTGGCGCACGCAATTTACCTATCAGTTGTTCGAATGAAATAAGCAGATAGCATCTTTAAATGGTCTGCGACGTTGTTTGTTTCTCGGTATGATTAATGAGGCGGTTTCATTGCGGACGGAGTTTTACGATAAATATCCTCGGGCATGAGAACTACCCGCTCAAAGGCGACGACGTCGAATTAAAAATACGATTAGTACTTGGCCGAGCCAGCGTGCACGACGCTGCGTTATATTTTCATAACGAATAATTTCCATGCTCGTCGACACCCCCCCCCCCCTCTTTTCATCGGCTCGCGTTCCGGTACGGTTACCATTGCCCTTCATTATCGCACTCTGCGGCTGTGGTTCGTCTCGCACCTCTCGCAGCCCCTGTGTCCTCGTTTTGTATGGGTTTTACTACGACAACGCGGTGTTATACGCGCGTTGAAACTCGAATGATTAATTACAGAACCGGCCAAAACGGATTCATTACACCTGAGGGAGTATCTCAGGGTTGAGGTTTTCTTTATTATTTATTATAAACAAAGCGACACGAGGCGGCGTGAATTCAAGGCGATGCTATTGTTCGTTTTAATTAAAAGTACGCGTTGCGCGTCCCGGTGTCGCGGCGAAAAGAAAGGGTAATTCGATTATTTGAAACTTCTCTTTCGAAGCTTTTGACGCTGTGTGCTTAAAGTACACAAGGCGTATCGGTTTTGCGAGCCGTATGAAAAATCGCATTCTTTCCGCAACCCGCGTCCTTGAGCGCGAGGCGCACCGCGGCGTAATTAACTTGTGCGGTGACGTTTCCGCCATCCTGTTTCCGAACGGTTGCACTTTTTCGTCATTTTAAAACGGTACTTGTGCCTTTTCTAGATGCTTCGGAGCGCCCTTATGGCCGAATTTTGCGCAAGACGTGTATAACGGACGTATACGCTTCGTTGGGCAGCCGCGAGCCGGACTTGTGCTCGATGATAAATGGACGAGAGGCAGAAAACAGGAAAAATTATTTCACCATTTGAGATATTTAATTGCGCGTGAATCGCGTTTAAAATCCTGTGGTTTTTCTCCGAGCGTTCGTCGGTCGATTGAAAGTAACGGTTTGAGGAATTGTGCTGCCTGAAATTGCCTGCGGAATGTTCGAAAGTACTTCAAAGTGGCACAAACGCAACTTGATAAGCGTTCGTGTATGATAAATTGCGCAACCAATTGAAGAAATTGAAGAATTGTCTCCTGCGATGTAAATAACGTGACCAATTGTGAGCTCGTGTAAATCAAGTTGCATAATCAATGTGTTCGAGGTATAAATTTCGCAGCAGGAGCACAAGCAACTTGATGAGCATGCATGTTCGATGAATTACATAACCGAATGGTGAATGGTCTCCTGCGATGTAAATAATGCAACCATTCGTGAGCCCTTGTAAAAGAATTACAATGGTTCGCAGAAGTGATGTGATGGGAGATTTATTTTTACTTTTGAGTATTTTCATGAAATTAGACAGTTTGAATTCGAAGAAGAGAAATTGAACGTTCAGACGGAATGGCGGTCGTTTTGATTAAAAGGTAATTCAGGTGTCATTATGTGGATTTTTTGTGAAATGGAATTGAATTTTTTTCAAGTTGGGTCTCAATGATGAAAAAATCAGACGATGGAACGAGTATTTATGGAGTACACGGTACCGAGTTGAATACTTTATATCGTCGACGTACCGAAACATATTGCAGTAGGATTCGATAAAACACAAATGCAAATTTCATCGCGATACGAGTTTATTTTATTGTGCCGTAGAAGTTTCGTCGATCTGAGCGAAATCGTTACGATGTGTATCGATAATGGAACACGAAGATGGCCAGACGAAGAGAGGCGTTCCAGAAAAGACGCACTTAACGCCTACCACCCCGCGATTCTCTCCGAGTTCGCGTTAAAGCGACAACGAAGCGAGCATAAAAGCCCAACGAGGACGCAGGGGCACGAGATTGCTCGCGACTAAAAAGCCATCTCGAATTAACGTCGTCGAATTTATCGGCGGCGGTTGTCGCCGAGAAGCGCATTTGGAAATTAAAACGAAAAGAACCGAAAGGATAAACATAACAAACAAATGGTACCTAGAAAAAAAAAAGAGAAAAAATAATGCCCGACGAGTAGAAAACAGAAAGACGGTAAAAATCCTATGCATTTTATAATAGGCGGATGGCGGTGGCGCGAGGGTGAAGGGGTAGCACAATACAAGGTGCCATTTTGAACGGAATTAATTTACGAGAACGGAATAATTTAATATATATGGCAACGATATGAAAACAAAACCGCGCCGAGTACGTGAGGGAGGGGGGGGGCTGCCGCAACGATACGAAATTATTATGCTCGGTTGATAATATCTAAACCGAAACGCATTTTTCATTACAATGTTCTCCGGCTTGTGTTTTTTTTTTTTTTTTTTCGCCGGCACGATACTGATGAGAGACGGATGCGCGACGCAACGTGTGGATGTCGAGGTCGCCGAACGCGAGAGACGAGAATGACGTAATAGGCGTATTTTTTCCACCTTTATTGTGTCCTAATCGATGAAAATACCGTTGTTGGCGTTTTTTGATGAACATTTTAATGCGAGTGGTGTACCGACCAAGTGTCGACTTGACGAATCGTGCAGAAGTGCTCGAGGTTGTAATCGCGACGAAGCGAAATTTTGGTTAATAGGGTAGAGTGTCCACCTCTGACTGCGATAGTGTTCGGGAAATATGTAATATATGCGTAGTGGTGCGGCTACTCGAAGAATATTGTGAGATGATTCAGGTAAAGGGCGTTTTTGGGGAGGGATTCGTGCGAAAATTAAGATACTACAGTGGTCACCTTTTAACGACGTATACCTTGGCCGGCCGCCGATTAATACGGAGCTAAGTTTACAAAAGGCGGCGTTGAACTTTAAGGTCTGTTATCTCGAATGACCAGATTGTTTTGTAGTACGCCATCGTTTTTCCTCGCTTGTTGCGGGGTCCAGTGTCATAATGGCGTTGCCGACAAATTCAGCATACCGGAGCATATTTTACGGTAGCGTGTGTATTTTAAAGGCGATCGCTAGCAGAGCCATACGTAATGGTTTTATTAACGCGATAAATATTCGACGATGCGAAATACATAGCCGAGTGTTGGAAGAAAGGCGTCCTGGGAAGGGTTTTTTCAACGTTTGAACCCGCAATCGCGCCGTGTGTTAATTATACGATGGATGAAGAGAATATGTGGAGTGAAATGTCGATTCTCTTGAGAACGTGCTTGATAGAAAAAAATCAACGAAGAATTGGAAATTGTCGCGTTTGGTTTAGCTATGAATTCATAGTGATGTGAAATCGACGAGCGCGGAATTCGAATGTACGGAGAATTTGTGCAGAAGTTGAGGATACCGTTGATATGTGGAATCGGTGTCACGATACGAAAATTAAATTCGCTGGAATTAAATTCAACGAGGGAAATCCGCGGTCAATAGTATCTTTTCGTGATTGAAATTCAAAGGTTACAACTTCGATAAAAGTCGCCAGAGTGTACTACTTATACTCGTAAGGTGAATTTGACAAAACGAATTTTTCGCATCGAAGATATCCATCGATTAATATTGCATTTTCCCTCAGATGCATTTTTTGGCAACATGATGAGCTTTAAATTGAAATATAACCTCAAATTTGAATTCAGCATGGTCGAAAACCTTTTCAAACTCACCCCTTTTTTCAACTGCCGATTAGCGGCGTATGCTGCCACCCTATTATAACAACGTATAGTTGGGTGGGAATTGGACAAAATTTCCTAAAAATATTTAAGTTCGCGAAAAACCATCGAATTAGAGAAATTTACTTTTAAATCACATATACGTGGAAAGTTGCGATTTTAGGGGGTGTGTTACGGTCGTAGAAGGGGATGATTTCCAAGAAATAATAAAAACCTGTCGCATATATCGATTTCTAGGTGATATTAATTTTTCGATTCATCCAGTTTTATTCGAATTGTACGATTCATAGGGTTGATACCGAGAAGAGTGAATTTTGATAAATGATTAAAAAATCGTTGTGCATATCGATTTCATAGTTTTCAAAGGCGCTGATTTCGAATCTGGCGTTAGTTTTGCGACTACGTTGATTTTTTGTCGATTATGTGACATTTACGCGTATTTGAAGCTTTGTTTGATGACCAGATACAAAGATGACGCCTCGGTTTAAATTCTAGCTTGAGACGCGTGAGCATCCTTTGCTGTTCTATTGTAGTTATGCAATCAAGGTGACCCCCTATGTTCGAAAATATCGTCATCGAACGAAAGCAGCATGTAATTTCTGCAAGGCTACTACGCAACCAGCCAAGACACCGTCGTACAACATCACCGTCGTCGACGACCAAAAAAAGGGTACAGTAATCGTAAAAAAAGACAAGATATTCGCGGAATTGGCGCCATATTAAACTAGGTATGCGCGATTTACGACCAACACGAACGCGCAGAGTACGTTGAGTAAGTAGTATGTTGAAAAGGGTGCAGCGCATTCCTGTGTATATAGCCGAGTACCTGACGAAAAATGGAAATTAGAATTTGTCGGTATCGTTGTCGCAGCATCGCCACGGTATGTCTTACCGGAGGATAAAATGAAGAAAAAAGGATAGCTGCGTTCCGATTGAAGGAAAATGTTCGACGTGGTCCGAATTCGAAATTCTGGATTTTGCGAAAGTTCTCCCGAGCGAAGGTGTCGGATTCCATTATGGAGAATAATTAAACTCGTAATGGATATAACGGCGTAAAAATTGCTATAAATTTATCGTTCCATTTTTGCCGGCTCGTTACCGTTAAAAAAGGGCTAATTACTGGCGGAGGCGATGAAAAAGGTGGAGGGGGTGGAAAAAATGAAAAACACGCCTGTTTAACTTCAAACGTTAATAAATTGCCATTTAAAATTACGATTTTTCCATTTAATTAAACTAGCTTTTGCGTATATTTTTTAAATGGGTTTTTTCTCGTCGACAATTTCGAGATTATACGCGAAAAAAAAACAAGGAAATCGAAATTGGAAGGAAATGGAGAGTTACGTACCTATTTTAACATTCTCGATGTCCTTGGTGTTTGATGGTGGGAAAGTGAATGTGGTTTTGGAAAAAGGGCGCGGAAAATCCATCAGAAATTGCCGTCTAAATCGAGTTTTTTTTTTTTTTTTTTTTTTTTTATCAAAAACATCGACGAATTCGGTGTAGAAACGATTTTAAGATTTTAACGGGGATTAATTTCGATATCTGGCGAAATTTTTACACGATCAGAAACCGATACAAGGAAACTTTGTTTTGAGGATAAGATTGCTTTTTTCTTTATTTAATTATTGGCACGATTGCCAACGGGCGTAATTTAATTTGTTAAAGTCGCTTTGAATTTGCCGGCTTTTAAAAGGTCCGAAACAGACCGTTGCAGACGGCGAGAAAAAAAATGCTCAATTGCTGGTTCTCTTTGTAATTAAATTTTCGTCGTATCGTTGCAAATGCGATAGAAATGAGAGCTTTTTTCGCCATTCTTTTCTGGAGTATTTCTTTTGTTAATGAAACGAGCCTTTTCTACGGATACCTGTTATTTAAATAAATTATCGAGTTCGAATTGGCATTTTTTTCAAAGCTCAGTCATTACTGGCGCTGGTGTACTCGTATGACACGAGTGGGGTAGGTTTGGCGTCTACGAAGTACTAAGGCTTCATAATTACGAGAAGAAAGGAAATTTAAATTAGAGCAAAAAATAACATTTTATTTTCTCAAATATTCGACTGTTCATTAATGTTTAAGCGAGTTTTCTGGTTACAAAGTACCTTTATTAATATTTTATTTCGCCTAAATGTAACGAACCTGCGACCGAAATGTTTTTGGGATTGTTTGGTCGTAATTTTTGCTTTTTTATTGTTGATAAATTATGTATAAGAATTGAAAATGATTTTTCGACGAGAAGCCACGTGGCCATCGAATTTTTGATGAGACTTTGAAAAAATGTGGAGAAAGAAACGATGAATAATTGTAAAAACATATTAATTGTAGTAGAATTTCTTCAAAGAAGACAAGCAAAGACAATTACTATTTGGTTTCACATGCCAAAAAAATTTCGCATTTGTCGATTTACAAGCGCAACCATCTCTGGCTGCTCCTTGCACAATTCAACTTATGCAATTTCGTCGACACTCGCGTCGAACAAATTGCATAGTTAAGTCGCAGGAACGCCGTATCTATCACGATAATCTCCTACTAAAGACGAAGTATGCAATTGTTACGACGCAAATGTCGGATAAACTGCCTACTCGTATATTTTCAGGCGCGATTTAAGCCAAATTGAATAATTTAGAGGATTTTGATTATTCAGTCGAGTTAACGCGTTACGGGCGGCAGTTTGGGCGGACGATATTATCTTAAAACGGTTATTTGGTCGATTTTCAAACAACCAAACTATCAAGGTCCGGATTCGGGTAGCGGAAAGAATTACCTCGCGGTGTGGGAATATCGAAAGCGTTGTTAGTTTCGCGACGACTGAGCAGTAAGGTGAGGGGTAAAGAGGCGTCGCGCTTCTACCGGTAAAAACTTTGTTGTAAGTTATATTACATGGTATAGCATACCATACCATATTTAATGGTGGATGGGTAAAATCGGGCTAATTTTAACGTTAGCTCGAGGGATTATGTTTGAAGAAAGTTGGTGATAGTGGTCGTGACTGAAATCACGAAGGCTATTAGTGTAAATCAAGTTTCAACGAAGCGTCGGCTTAATCGTTTATGCCACTTCATCGGCCGTTTGATGGGGATGAGGTTGAGCGAATACATTTCGGCTATGGTTATTCGCCGTTAATGAAAAGGGACCTGAAGGAAATTCGTATCTCGTTAATTAAAGTTTCGAAGAAATTTTCGTCATAATTTGTCGATTAATAGAGACATCGTGTGTCGATAAAAGTGTAATTCAGCTCGACTTGTCGGACACACGGAAGATTACTATCTCGAAAGAGGTATTCCCAAAGGTGATACGTTCGGTGTAATAAGCCAGGCGTATATCGGTCGAGTCGAAACTAGCTGTAAATGACGTAAGACACGTGACGCCAAAAGCGAAGGGGCTAGGAAGAAACGTATAAACGAGCACAAATTAATTACATTCGTCGGATAATTATACTTGTATAGGAGAAAACGAATAGCAGAAAAAGGGTTAAATTTTCCTTCTTCGGTTCGTCATTCAATAAGAACTTTTCGACGTTGGTAAAAAGTTGGCTTGAAAATATAAATAAAAAGTTAAACAACTGTGAAACAGTGCGAGCTTATACCTGTTGCGTGATTCGATGCGGTAAGCCGTCGAGGTGTAATTTTAACGTCGTCTTTTTACGTTTTGTTGGCGTATTTTTTTAGCCGACGAGTTTTCTTCTTCGAGGATATAAAGGGCGTCGATGACCGGCGCTAAAATTACGACGTGGAAGGAAATTCGATATAAGCGTTGTAAAAAAACCAAACGTAGCGTTTGTAAAGGATTACACGTGTAATTGTAGTGTCTAAATTGTCGGCTTAAAGCTAGAACACGGTTTGGTTATGATTTTTTTATATTTGTTTTTTCAACCGTTAACTCGTGTAATTAAATTAGCATCGGAAGGAAAAACATTCGAGTATGTAAATAACCGTTCAACTTTAACCGTAAACGTATTAAATTAGGTTAAAATGAATTGGCGGGCATTTTCCTGGCACGAAATGTCTGATTTATGTTCGATATGAAGGTGGCAGGGTTGTAAATTTGTGAAAATTTGGGTTTTGATTTTTCCATCGAGTAACACTTTCGATCTCGACTTGTATGAGTCTTGATCCCACGTACAACTTGGCGAATCGTGAAGTTGACCTAGGAGTCGTAACTAGCACCATCGAAAACCATACAATCGATACGCGTGACGACTTTTTGTCATTTTTTCAAAAACCATCCCTTACGTCACTCTTAACCCTCTCTTCGCTACTTTTGTTTGGAGTCGGGGGATGAAAGAACACGGTTTCAATAATTTTGTTAGGCTGTTGATGTTGCTGGAAATTCATATCACCTGTGCAAGCTCTCATGTTGATACTGAGGAGGAGAGGTGATCATCTCTTAATTTTAAGGGCGGAGTGCAAAAAATTGATAAAAAGTCGTCACGTATATCGATTGTAAGGTTTTTAAGGGCGCTGAAGCTGAATAAAATGTTTTTTCTTCATTTTGAGCCAACGTATTTGAGATATGAGTGGTTATCAAATCGTATACGCGTGTTTGCTCGATAATTTTGTCATTTTGGTCAATTTTTCGCCGTTTGCTGTTTTAAAAGATTGCAAAAATGACGTAATTTTGCGTCGCAAAGTATTTTTTTTTGAAATTGAATGAATCTTGTGTACATGTGGAGCATCCAACAATGGATACGAACAGCTGCGCAGGACACGTGCCAAATCAATTTCCAGCACGGGCGTTGAATTCAACAAACACTCGAGTACAGAGAGATTGTAGGACGATGGCATTGGCGAGTACGAGGTGCGCGGCGTTAAAATTTTTGACGCGTATTATAAGAGATTAAATGTGGTATCTTTTATGGAGTCGAACTCGGCGTCGGCGGTGGCCATAAATCAAAGGTGTATTCTTGAAGGTACTAATTGGTCGGCAACTTTTCACATTTATAGCGAAGATATAAATACGATACGGGACGGCGAGGAGGAGGGGGTAGGGTGAATCGTGCGGCAAGACGATGTAACCTCGTACGCTATTTCAGCCGAGAGTTCGGGTAAAATTAATGATTTATGTAAATTTGAATTCGTTGGTAAAGTTGGCGCAAACAAGGCGTATGTTAAATCAATTTTACTCGTAACTTAAGGCTGGAATAATTTCGAAGCTTCCGCAATCAACAAGAAGGCGTCCTTGAGGCTGGGGGGTCGTATGTGCGATAAGTTTTTAAGGTATTTCGAGGGCGACGCGTGTAAAGTTTACTCAATACGGAGCCCGCACTCGCGTAGATTCGCTGCGCGTTGGTGGGGCTGCGATGTCGCGACGATGGACCAGGCTGGTGTAATTCCCATGGCTCTAGATATTGAAACAGCTAAAATAAAAACAAGCGAACCGCGAAAAACGAATTCGTGGAGTCGTAAATTTTTGGAAGCCGTATGCCCCGCGTAACTCGAGCGATCTCGTAGCTCGGCGTTTATAAGTAAACAAAAACTCGACGTTTGTTTACGTAAGGAAATATTTACGCGGCGAAATTTCGCCTCGATTCGGAATTCGAAACGCGATGCCGGTAAAGAAACGGGCAAATTATACGCTTTGGTTAATTAAGTGGCGAATTCGAAAATACAGCGGAGGTTGGATTTTTTAATCGATTTAGAGCTATGGTTTACGTGTTGGGGTTGCTTGCGGAGAGGGAACGGCTCGATGCGAAATTAAAGCTTTATTCGCGTTAATTAACCGACATTAATTGTGCAAGTTTGTAATTGGTCTCGCGCTTCGTCGACGTTCCGGAGATATCGCTGTTTACCTCGCTTTTCCGCTACGTTTACTCGAAGTAGCCAGATTTGCTGAGGTCATGAAGTCTTGGCGTATCGATTCCGTGAGCTCGTACTTAATGCAGCGGTATGTGCTGGGTCGTGATTGAAATTCGTTCAGGGAGAATCCGAACGGAGGGGAAGTTGGATAAGGATTTTTTGGGATAGTTCTGACTACTGAAATTTGAGCGAATTGTGAAATGGACCACGGATTCGTAACCAGCTCCTTCGAAAACCATACAATCAATACGCGTGACGACTTTTTGTCATTTTTTCAAAAACCACCCCTTACGGCACTCTTAACCCTCTCTTCGCTACTTTTGTTTGGAGTCGGGGGATGAAAGAACTCGGTTTCAATAATTTTTTTTTAGGCTTTTAATGTTGCTGGAAATTCGTATCACCTGTGCAAACTCTCATGTTGATACTGAGGAGGAGAGGTGATCATCCCTTAATTTTGAGGTTGGAGTACAGAAAATTGATAAAAAGTCGTCATATATATCGATTGTAACGTTTTTAAAGGTGCTGAGATCGAATCAATTGTTGTTTTTTTATTTTATGTAAACGTATTTGAAATGTGAATAGTTGTCAGCTCATGGCCACGTTTTTTTCTCGAGGATTTTTACATTTTAGTGAATTTCTCGCTTGCCCAACTTTCAATAAGGCTTCTAGAAAGATTCCAGTTTTTTCTACGTTGCTCGTTTTTTCTAGAATAGCAAGAAAGTATAAAATTTGTGTTTGAAGAGTGACATCGAACATGAGAGGGTTATTTTCATTAGCTCAATAATTCGAGAATCGATGCCGCCTTTTGTAAAATATTGTTCATTTTCAAATTTGCTCGAAAATTCATCGCTAGGCGGTAATTTTTTGGCGAAAATGCTCAAAAATTCGCTACGAGTTTCGTGAAAATTCCCGTCAGGAAATTTCTTCAAAAATTTAAAACATGAAACGTGTTTAATTCGTGCAATAAAATTTCCCTACTCGCCCTATTGCGATTCGCTGATTGATTATTTGTAAAATTCTCCAAATCAAATGAACGTGTTCGGTAAAAAAAAAAATAACACTTACGCCGAAAAATGTATCAAAAATCGAAATTTTCATCATTCTATCGCATTTCATCTCGTTTCGGCATGCGACAACGTAACGTGTAAACGACGCAGCGCGGAATTTCGACATTTTAATTACGACCGTAGTTGAACAAAGATGGTAATTAAATTCGGCCTCCTTCGTCGACGTTCGCGTTCCTAAATTCTGCGATAGAGCTGGCGCGGTGTAAACGTAAAAGATAAGGCATGTGCAAAAATTCTAATTACACCGCGTCGGCTACCTAAATATTACTGGAGTGATTCAATTATACAAATGGCGCTTTAGACGACGTCGTGTTAGCTTACGAGAGGCCAAAAAAAAGAGGGGGCGCTACTCTATGCGATGCAATAGGTTCTCATATGCGTTTACTTTTTTCTAAAAGATGTTTCCCGGAAAAAAAAAAAAAAAGAAAAATTCGTATAAGTCTTTTCTCGATGCCGCGATAATTTTCTATCACAACTACCATCGATTAACGTGATGAGCGAAGTAACGACGGAACACTAAGGTTTCAGAGTGTTGCTGAAAATAGGAAGGAAAACCACCCTTCACCGTCCAGGCCCAGCAACAGCGTAGTTCGTAATAAAAGCATTACTCGGCTTCAACTTGGGCATTTCGTTTCTTTGAAATACGTAGTATCGCGAGGTTTTACGACATCTTGTAAACTTTTAGCACGACGTAAGAATATAGCGAAAAGCATATACATTTCCCTAAGAGAAACGTAGTACTACCGTCGATGTGCTTTTTACGTCTTGCTCCGCGACCTCCACCACCTCTCCCCTCCCCCCCCTCAATCGTGCATCGTTCTGGGCACATCTATCGAGATGAATGGTAATGCTTCTTGGATGCCTTCGGGATTGAAAATCAATCAGTCTGTGTCTGCTTGCGGTGTTTCTCGTGAATGTGACTTTTTGTGGAAATTGCTACGATGTTTTAACTACATACGTATTTTAGTTGCGTGAACTATGAGATTTTCTCAAATTTGAGTAACAACGGTTGCTTGAAAATGGATTTTCGTAATAACTAAAATCGTAGAGGAGACATTAAGGAAGAACTTTAGTAGAAAAGTTTTTCGCGCCGAAACAGCGACTAAAGCTATGTGCGCGTTTCAAAAGATAGTGAAATAAATTGTCGAAAAATGGTGGTAGTGAAAAATGAATAGCGTGGCTTGAATTACTCCTTTTGACGCTTTGAAATTACTTCTAACGCGGATGTCTCTTTTTGCGAGAGACTAATAATAAAATTCCGAGCCGATTGCGGATTGGAGGTACTTAACTGCTGGTGTCTTTATCATCGTAATTTTCAACAAAAAAAAAGCCACCCACGCGAACTTTGTCGAGCTCTAACGCGATTCGCTGTTTTCATCGTATTCTTATCATGAACTCGTCTTGATTCGCTTGCGCTGGCGAAAAGTAGAAAGCGAATGGAAAAAATTCGCGCCGAAAATCACCATCGGAACGGCTCCCCAAGGCGTCGTAGCGCGTTATCAACGAGAATTTATCGCCGATTCGCGGCCACATGGAGAATCCGTCGTACCTTTTCTTATACGTACTCGTAGATGACGAGGGGAAAAAAACGCCGGCAGATGTAAGAACATAAAGCGATAGAAGGGACAGGAAAGGTGTAATTAAATTTTAAATTATTCCAATTTTCATGCCTCGTATGTACCGTGCGAAGGTGACACGATTACGTGTTGTTTTAGTTGCGCTTTTCGTATTTTTTTTTTTTTTTTCACTGCGATGAAAATACATATCCAGCTTCCGGACCGCGTTATCTCATATGCTGACGAGGCGACGTGTTTTCACGTGATAAGAAGCGTCTTCAAAGAATATGTCGATTCGAGCCGTAGGCTGCGCGAGAGAATTTTTCGCGTATTTTTTTTAAAGTTACGCTTTTCCGGCGTATGTGCACGTGTTATGGAAATGACACGTGTATGCGTGTTCGTATAACGACGTACGCTGTTTCGTCGTTCGCGCCAATCAAAATTTAATATTGATGAAAAAACGTCATCGTACCTATTCGCGATAAATTCGCATCTCGAGCTAGAAAGGTTCTTCGGTTTGTTTGACATTCGCAATACGACTTTGACGGAAATTTCGCGTATTATTCGTGGCAGGGAATACGATTAATTTAATACGAAGATGGAAAATTCGAGATTTCTTATTCGTGGCGCGTCGCGTGTTACTTTTTTCTTCGATGTTGAAAATAGTGGCGGATTTTTGATACGTCATTAGCATCAATTCTTCTATGTACGTGGCGGAAATGAAGACGCGACCAGGTTCGAGGAGACGTATGCTCGTATATCGAATGAATACGTACACGTAGTACGTACATTCGCCGGTGTCTTCAATTAGCATATTTTCGCAGCGACTCCCTCGGGATTGATTTTTGTTAGCGAATATGGAAAAAAACAACGTATGTCTCGCATATGTATGGTACATATTTAATTGGGGGAAAAAATTCGACGAATCGATTCGCCAATTTTGATGGGGAAAAAAAACAACACTACGTTAGGTACCTGGAAGTGGAAACTCGAAGAGGTTCCGAATTTTTATGTATTTTTACCGTAAATTCCAACTAGCGATGCGGTCATCCAGTGGGAATTAATCTTCAGCGTGAATTTTTGGCGCCGCTTACGAACGTACGATTGTTAAGGCTTTTTTCAGGCGACAAAAAAGCAATTTCCAATCAAAAGCTTGGACGGTAAAAAGGCCAGCTTTGTGTGTGTATTAACGCATGATCAATATTTTTACGTTACAAATACGCCATATCGTACGATTTGTACATTTCCCATAGCATCTTCGTAAAAGGATTTTTTTTCCACGGCCGGTGCCCTGTTTTTTTGTCGTGTTTCGCGTTTATATACCTTTTTTCGAGGGTTTTTTCGCCGTCTCGTTACGTCGTTTCGTACATTTTACGGGTGTTTTTCTTTTAAAAGTAAATTGTACCGCGACGCTTTTTCTTCGCGTACGCGGACGCGGCTTGTTTATCGTATGAATTTTCGAGCGGTAAAGGAAAAAAACTTGTTTTGGTGTTAAATCCGCGTCGCTTTTTGTAAATTTATAAATTTAATGGGGGTTCTTGATTTGAAATAGCGAGGCGTAAGCGGAGCGTTATTTACAATCGAGTGGATTGTTTGAGCACGAGATAAATGGATGTCGTCGATGATGAGAGAACGCTATTTTTCATTGTGTACGAAGCGGTTGTTTCTTTTTTCGGTAGAAGAGGAAATATTTGAGGCGAGTGGAATTTTATCGATTGTACGTGGTAATTTACGGTCGGCTGAGTTAGTGAATTTTTTTTGCAGAATTTTATATTCGAAAAATGAGATATTAGAGCGAAAAGTAGAAAGAGAGGGGTCAGCTGTTTTGTTGATTAGAATTTTGTTGGTGATATGAGTAATCGTCCATTCTTGTGATGAATCGTCAACTCTTTTCGCTCAAACAATTTCTATGCCTTTTGTTTTCTTCGCATTCAGAAAATCAACGCTTCCTCCCTCATCGTCATGAAAGATCCTGACATTGATTTTCACGTGCATTTGCAATCGTTTTTATATGGAAGCATTCGAAATTGAAACTGTCACGAAATGTATAAACCTACGATGGTATTTTTCCCACCCCTTCCTCTTTCCTGTCTCTAATGAGTTTTTGAAGGTTTCGCCGAAGCGCGGACAATTACGAAAAATTGTATACTCGGCATATTTATAGATTACATTGTAGTCTATGCACAAAATTTCAAATTAATCTGGTATAAAACAAGAGAAAAAAAACGTAAACGGTTAGCGCTAAATTGAACAGAAGGGAGCGCGGTACCCCTCATGAAAAATATTTCCAACGAATATTTATACGTAGTTATCTAACCGAGAGTACTTGCAAGACAATGACGAAGCGAAGGGGGAACCCCGCGAAATCCACCTTTCGCCGTGGAATCCGATATTATAAACGCATTAAGCGCTAAAAATAAGCTCTTTTAAATATACGCGTCCCGGGCCCGTCCTACTAATCGATACCTATTACTAATACCTATACCTACGTATTACGTATACACGAGCGACGAGCGTCCCGTAATCGCGAATATCGCAATTTCATAGAACGCTTAAGGTCGAGAATGAAATGTAAGAAAGGTCATCGCTTGTGGTACTCGAAATCCGTGTTTTGGAACGGTGCTACTGCATAGAGGGATGATGTTGCAACGGGGTAGAATTAACGAGGTTTAAGAAGGTATGAAGTTGACGTGTAGAGTGTATGAACATGTGTATGATGTGTTGCATACGTATGGTTTTACGCAAAGTATTAGATGATGTTGGGTACGACGTACGAAGCGAAAGAGTGTGCAACCAGCAGAGATACAAGCTTGATGGAGTTGCGTTGTAGAGCCCGAATTCTCGAGTTGTGTCCTTAAATGTGAGTGAAATATCGAGTAAAACGTACGATTTCTGTATATCGTCAAATACGTAGATGAAGAAATTTTCTTATAAATAAGCTAAGAGTCAATTTAATCGAATAATTTCTCCATTTTTTGAGATTTTTGCGAAAAAGTTCGTTTTTAAGAGGCGTGGAACTGCTTTTTCAAAAAACCTGCTATTCATTTGTAATCAGGGAGCTTAAATTGTGTAAAATTCGCCGCCGGCGTCAAGTTACCTCGTAGGACGCGCTGAACTGTCATTTTTAGAATTTTGTGCCTAAATCAAGAGATAAGCAACATATTGAACATGTGTGTTTAATAGGTTGCGTCGAGTTATAAAAGTTGCTTAGCGTGTTCATGTAGGTAGGTGTTGATTATTCTTTTTTTTCGACACTCGTGTATGCTGTTTCGCATACGTTTTGTGTTGTAGGAGTTTTTCTTGTAAATAAGTATTTGTAATGTCAAGTTACGTGTTTTGTCAGTTTGGAAGGAGTATTCGTAGTTCGGACTTGGAGATGCTTATTTGGAGGTTTTTCTGCGTACATTTTTCCTGTGATCAGAGTATTGAATTTTTAAGGGTTAAAGTGACCATTTCAATAATTCGGAAAATTTTCGCGCAACTTTGATGAAAATAACCGATAGGAAATTCCACAACAATATTTTTCACGACAGCGCTTCTTCGGTGGAAAAAAATGAAATGCATATACTGTATTTTACCTACGTACGTCTACGTATATCTACCTCAAACCAACGAGAAGAAAACTCGAAACTGATTGGAAGCTTTGGTAAAGTTATGCGATGCGAAAAAGCGAACGCGTACATGAGTACACTGGCGAATCGATAAGAAATGCGAAAGAGGCTTTTGCAGGAAACAACGCATTTATACTAACACAAAAGCCTCAACGTTATCAACAGGTATATCGTTCAACACATAGAAAGTAGAAACGCGTTTATACGAATATACACGGTGTTTCGATTCAGGTGCAAAAGCGTTATATGTAGTTACGTTATCGACGTGTTTATTTTGCTCTTTTTTTTTTTTTTTTTTTTTTTGTTACGATATTGAAATCTCGGAATCGGTTAATGATATCTCGGTTCGTGGTAATTTTCGATTAGAGTAACTGACGATGAAAATTGAACGTTGCGAAGGACAATAAATGGCGTCGCGTCGGAAGAGAAAGGTGTAGGAAACCAGGAATCGATTTAGATGTGGACGTGTATTTGACGCGGCGAGACGAAAAGTTGGAGATTTTTTATGCTACTTTCAAAGGATTCGCAAAGTGTCGCCGAATACCCTTTTGTGTAATCACAGGTGCGCCACCTCCTTCACTCGCCATGGCAGTTTTATTGTTTCCTGTTGTCTGAATCGAAAGCGCGACTAAATTTAGGAGGTATCGTTGGTACATTTTAATCCGATACTTTGAAAAAGGATGAAGGTATCGGGATTAAAATTTTAATCTTATAAGTCCATTAGAATTTTCGTCGACGAAGCCCTCGGTATATTTTAATTTGGATTTTTTTTTCGACCAAGTTTTTATTTTTAGCTTTTTTTTCAAGAGCAAAGTGACTCTCGGCTTCATCCATATTTACGAGAATTTAAGTTTTCATTCGACGCGTATCCATTTGTAGGCGTCGATTTGGAGGAAGTTGTTGCGTGAGACGAAGTACTGTACGAGGGGTTGTTTTGATTAGTATACTCGCGGCGTCTTCGTCGCGGTAACAATTAAACGATTCGAATAAGTTTTAAATTTGCTTGATAGATGATTAAGAAGTTTTTCGGCGAGTTTTTAGCAAAAGGGAGGTTTCGTCGATCTTTCTGCTCGGTGTTGTTTACGCTGTCGTAGTTGTTGTGCGAAGCGTCGCGTCGACTCTTCCGTAATAAACGGTTTAATTCGTATTTTCGCTGCGGAGGTGAGACGCGGCGCGGTGTTGGAATTATGTTAATTGGATTACATAAACGTTTATAGAGTGTGTTTTCATCGAGGATATTTTTTCCGTGCGATTTCCATCGCTCGTCGAGTTGTATTTATTCGCACCTGTATTGTTTTTTTTCGCCGTCGTACTTTGTAAAGCCGATGAAAGCTGGGACGAATGGCGGAAGATGAGCAACAATCGATTCGTCCGTGACCCTGTTTTTTTTTTATCTAGTTCCTAGATATCTCGTATAGGCAATATTCTCGACGTGAAGTGCCTGCGGTTAACGAGATAGGCAGATTTTCAACTGGTGGGTGACATGTGTTGCGTTTGTGGTAGTTGTTTTTGCGTGCAAGGTGAAATGCGTCCGGGAATATGCGAATTTGTGATTTTAGCTGTGTTTTGGTTCGGTTCAAAGGTACTTGGTCGTTCGCGAAGGATACATTTGTTGGGATTCCTATGTTCGTCGGTGGTTCGTTCACAAAATAATGCAGTCGTACACAAAGGATTCATTTGTTCGTTGATCATCCGTCCGAAGATCATTATCGTTCGCGAACGATTTTCTTATTTCATTCGTTCAACGATTGAATTACAAAATACAGTTTAGTCGTTTGCAAATTATTCATTTTTTAAATTTAGTAGTTCGCGAACGATTCATTTGTCAAATAATTTAGTTGTTCACAAACGATTTATTTGTTAAATAATTTTAATTGGGTCACGATATAACGTAGTGGTGCGCGAACATCGCCGTTCATTTATTGATTCATTTATTCGCGAATGATTTGTTCAAAATATGAGTCGATCGTTCATTTACGATTGATGCAAACGAGTATTATGATTACATCGTTCGATGATACATTTTTGAGCGGGCTCGCGTCACAAAACGAATATTCGGCCGATTCGAATTTTCACTCGGAAAATCTCCGCCTCGAGAATATTTTAATTTACACGTCGAAAGAAGTTCGCAAACGTCGGAGATCCTTTCGTTGGGAAAGTTTCTAAATAAATGATAACTTTCGAAGCGAGGGAAAAAAATGGATGATCGCCGCCGTCGAGTCGTGCAAAATACGTTGAAAAAAAAATCCAATCTCGCTTTAATATTAACGGTAGATAAAACTCATTACAATAAAATTCTTGAAGCTCGGGTTTTCAGCGAGAGCTGGCCGTCGTTTTAGTTATAGTCAATTTTAACCTTCTAGCTTGCTGAAATGGGGCGGCGAGAAAATAACGTTCGACGTCTCTCGCGTATTCTCTTTGGCGCTTTCAAGGCCCTCGAGGTAGAGCCGCGCTGGCGCGTCGACATTTTTGCCACGTTGGGTTTATTTTTTTGTTATTTATAAACATTTCCTTTATACGAGCGTTTATTTTATCGCGTTTATAACTCGTTTTTACGACTTTTTAGTAAATTTAAAAAAAATTAATTTAACGCCGTGGAATTTAGGAGTTTACGGCGTTGATACCTGCGTTGCGTAGGGCGAAGCACGTTCGACGATGATGTGTACTTCCGGCACGTCGAAACGACCAAAAGGCGGAAGGCGAAATGAGAAAATTTTAACGTTATTTTTTTCAATGGCCGTATCGAAGCGTCGTTTAATGGAGGTAATATTTTGCGACGACGCGACGGAGAAATTAAATTCGGTCGTTGGACGAGAGAAATGAGAACGGGTCGTAGGGGAGATTTCGTGTATGGCCGAATGACGTCGATGAGTGGGGCGTCGAAGAAAGGGATGTAATCGAACCGATACCGGAAGCTTTTTGAAATTGAAAAACACAACCGGAGATTGTAAATAGCGCAATTAATATTAACGATCTCGCGAGCCGAGTGCAAATTCGTCGAGATGAATAATTAAGAAAAAGTAGAAGGTAAAAAATCGAGTCGCATTTAGAACACGGATGGACTTATATACAACGCGAGACGCGAGATGGAAAAGGTACACGATGATAAATTTCGGTCATTCAGAAGCCACGTAATCATTGAGTCGGGGTTTGCTCGACTAATGGGTGAATTCTGCCGTCGAGGTGCGAATTAAGAATTCCGCGAGGTTTATTAAAAATTCACCGTCGTTGGAGCGGACGCGGCAGGCGACGTGGGACTATTTCGAGGATATACAAAAGATAACGATGGCGTGCTCCGTGTTAATTCGGGCTTATTTTCGCGACTCGTTTGGTAACTGTGCGGCGTGTTTTTTGCAATGGTTTCTGCGTACGTTGACGTCGACGCTGCGGGCCACGTTGCGTGATTTCGGTCGGCTCTACGTTCCGTGACCGAGCAATGTAATTGTCGCGAACTTATGCGGTGTGTGCGATAAATTGCTGGCTGCGGGTGGCTCGATGTAGATGTTACGAGATGCAACAGTTTCGTAGGAGTGGCAGAATTGGGAGGGAAATAATGAAGGTTTAGGTGAAATAACGACGGAAGAGGTTGATTTTAGAATTTGGTTATGTGGTGGGTGCTGTGGAACGCCTGTGGTAAGTTGATGTTGCTATTCAGATACGTATGTAGTTATATGTAGTTGAAAAAATGCTCAAATAAAATAATGATGACTGAAAAATGAAAAATTGATATTAAAAGCATTTTAGACTCTACGGAATAGAAATTTTTAAATAAAAATTGAAAAAATCACGCTAAAATTATCAAGAAATAACCATCATTTGAGCGACCATGAAAGCTCGCCATTTCGGCGACACCTCCGCGCATTCAAATTGCCGGCATCTCTTTACGTATGCAATTTCACGGACTCAGGTGTAAAATAAATCGCGTACCCGGAGCTGCGAAGGCGTTACATTCGAAAGGACGGAAACACCGTGATCAACTAGAGCGTGAAGAAGCTCGCATATCGAACGATTTTAGGTCTTCGATAGACCAAAGAAGGCGGCAAAAAGCCCACGCGTCGATTCGTCTCGTAGCCGAGCGCAAATATAAGCGGAATCACGATACGCGATTTTATCGACGCGAATGTAAAATAAATTGCATAAGCGGGGTTTCGAAGGCGTTTTTGTAAAACGATATTATACTAGACTCTCGAATGCGAAATAAATTGCGTAATGAAATTTTTATGAAACGTTCGAACGGAAATTATCGTCGAGTAGATTGTGGGAATTTTCGCAGTCGACTTGCGAAATAAGGACGAGAATCGCGTGAATGAAACGTTCGATGGGTGGACGTCGGGGGTGTTGAAACAATGCGGGTTTGATTCTCGTGGTTCGATTTTTTTTTTTGCTGGAGTTTTCTTTTTCGAGGTGGACTTGACTTCGGTAACGCGTTGCGACTTGGGCAATTTTTTTGAAGGAAGGAGGGTTAAAAATGAATGTACATCGTGAGAGTACCCGCTAATGTTGGATGTTTTGATTTTTTTTCAATATTTCATCACGAAAAAAATCAAAAATTTCGAAAAAGTCGTTTTTGAGCTGATTTTACCTAATCACCTTCCTGGTGTACCCTCCCCCAAAACCCCGCGTGACGTGAAAGAACCGAATTTCGTCAAATTTTGAGCATAGTAAACTTCATACATTGTAAACTAGCGATGCTGGTTTACAATAAAATTGTTGAAAAACAAGAGCTCGGGGGAGTACAACTCTTGATGGTTGTTACCGATTGCTTTGGAATTCGATGATTCGATGCACGATTACAAGTACCAGCTCCTTCGTCCTTTCGAAACTGTAACACTATGTGTTGAAGGTGGTTCGCGTGTACGTTTCCAATACGCGGTGGCAGTGTAAAAGAAGGGTGGAAAGCGCACGAAAATTGGAGGCATTTCGTGCTGGGTGGAAATAGCGCTACATAGCGGGGGAGGCGGAGCCACAGAAGAAGTAAGCGGTTTAATCAAGTAAAACGAAATTAGCGATAATTGAGGATAACCGGCGCGGCGGAAACAATATCGGCGGCTCGCGTGGTACTTGGTGTGCGAGGTAATTCGCCAAAACGTCCGTCGATTAAATACATTTTAAAAATTGCTTTTGAAATGTTAGCAAGGTTGTTATGTGAAAAGCGTTGTGCGCGATATACTCGTAGCTTGGCAAGCGTCGTAAAACGTTTCGTCAAAACAGGTCGCTGCGGCCGCTTCATCTACGCGTCGTTCTTTTAAATTAAGGTCAAAAAATACTACTCGACCGCGCGCGAAATTAAATTAAAAGTTTTCCTTTCGCCTGGCGTTCATTTGGTGAAAAGCTAGTTAGAGGTTTCGCACGCTTTATATGGCGCCCGCGTAAACTTTATTACATACGAGTATACCGACGTATACGTATTACGTTTACGTTTACGTTTACGTATACATCGAGCTATCTCCTTTATATCTTTTTGCTTCTTTGTTCGTCGTTCGGCCGTGTTGAAAATACGTTAGCTATGAAATTCATCCGAGAAGTGCGATTTGTCGCGTAGCTCCGAGTCGCGTCATAACTCGAGATGCTCGGGTATACCTTCTCTTTCACGATACTCGTTGTATAATGAATTTAAATTAATACGGACGAATGAAATTGCCAAAAAAAGAGTGTAGAAAAATTTCACGAGTAAAATTTTTCCATCTCCGTTCGTAAAAATTACCAAGTATTTGCGGATTCACCCGAAAAACGGGCGATTGTCTTCGAGATAAATTTTAATTAAAAATTTCGAAAAGCTCTCCCGAAATAATACGAATGTTTATTAAAACTTGTGCAAAGTCGCAAGAGCCGAGCAACTTTCGCGGTGGCGAATTACGCGAATGAAAAGAAACTCAGCTTCTAAGTAATCGTCGAATGGGTACTTGGCTATTGTTCAAATGCTCATTATTGTTTCGCCAATGGGCTCGATATTGGTTGCGGCTGCGAAGACGGTGATTATTCAAAATGAAATCTTCCAAATGCGAGGCTTTTAATCGGTGAATTGCGTCGTGGCGGGTTTTCGGTGGGTGCAGAAAGTAATATTTGAGAGTAAGTGTTTCCTCGTCCGACTGACCCGAGATGTCGCTGTGGAATTTCAATATTTTCGTACGAGATGATACCGATGCGTGTCGAAGATGTTCGTTATTTAGATTCACAGAGTCGTGAAATTGATTTTTCGAGTGATGGCATGAGAAGGGAGTTAAGGCAGTGTGTTACAACATAAGAGTCGTCTTCTGTCCTAACAACATATTTCAATTTGATGTCGCTTTTGTCTTTGTGAATATTCGAATGTCGAGAAAACCTTTAACGAGATGGAGCGGGTGAGCAGGCACTCGGTGGTGTGGCCACTAATATAGGAAATCTTTTTCGAAGAAATCCGTCTCAATTTTTAGATAAGAAAGTAGCGCTGGAGTCGCCTCACCTTATGTCCTGTCTAATCAGCATTCGATAAACCCTTCCCGTATACCCGGAATACCCAATTAGGCAACTGTTTTGACAGCAACGCTGAAAGAATAGCGTAACCAAATTTTGCAAAGGAATGACTCGGCTATGCCTTGGGATAGGTCGCTTATGCAACCTATTAAACGTACAAGTCAGAAAAATAACATATGTCTTTGCCTTGAACGACGACGTTATGCAAATCATTGAACATTAATGAGCTAGACTTTCCATATTTTTTTGGAAAAATTGGGCTCAATGTTGCTGCGCTCCTTGGGAACCGAGTTTATGCCATTTATTGTATTTATCGTCTCCCTTGCGGAAATTTTATGCAACTTGTTCAGCTCACATGTCATTCCAGTTGCTTATACTATGACGGAGAATTTTGGAAATTTACGATATTCTTTTAGTTACGAGATGATGAGGATGCCTGTGTTGCTCACGCGTAAATCAAATTGCCTATCCGGTGATGGGAAATTTGAAGGAGCACCGACTCGAATGATTTGTGGTGTCGCTTATTTTTGTGTTTAAAGGTATCGACAATCCTTTGCGGAAATTTTCTCATGATATCTAAATTTTCTCCACATTTATGACAGTTTTCCCCAATTTGAATTAGTTTCAATAAACTTTCTCCCGACTTATAAACCGATAAAGGGAAAACAAAAAGGAATTTATAAAAATTAATATTTCCAGTCATCGTTACCGCGCCATTCGGCGTTATTTTCGATAACATTTAATGGACGTTGAACAGTAGGCCTGAAGAAACTTCTCTAATGCGACAATAAAGGAGGAAACAAGACATCGTGAACTTTTTTTATAGGTCGCGAAACGATGGCACAGCTCGGTAAGCGACGAGAGCGAATTTTCCACTAATAGTCGACTTTCCTCGAACAATGGCTTTTCCACGGTACGTTTCAAATGAAAAGAGAAAGTTTTCGAAGGTCGAGCAACGTAGAGGAAACCGTAGTAAAGAGTCGAAAATCGAAATTAGAAGTTAAAAAAATACCAAACGAAGGTGAAAATCAGGTTTTATACGAATTGAGCTGATAGCTTGGGGGGGGGGGGCTTATGAACGCGCCGATGTGTTTCGAACAATTCTCCAGATTTCGCTCGAATTTTCGGCACTTTTTGCTTTGTAATTAACTGAATACTCGTGTGCGAAACTATTTTCGCAAATGCACGATACGCGAATCTGCGAAATAGAAATTAACCTGTATTGCGGGGATTCCTCCGTCGTATCGATGGCGTTGTGTACGCACTTCGTTGGTTTCGGTGTAATTTATGGTCGATGGGATAGCGAAGAGGGATAATTGGTTGGAATTGGTCATGTAATGTGGTCGAAAGCCTGTGGATAATTTTTAATGAAAATTCCAACCGTAAACGTATAAATTAATCGTCAAAATCGGCAAAACGTACCGTGGTGCGCTGATCGAGAGATTTCATCGGGAGGTTACGAGATATGGAGAATTGCGAGAGGTGTAAGGGGTAAGGAGAAAAAGGTTCGTCTTCGCTTATTTTCATTGGTTCGACGATAGTTATAGGTAAATGAGAGGTCGAGTGCTTCGATCTCTTTGGGTGATTTTTTCAACAGATTTATCGAGATGACGAAGAGAGTGTGTAGTAACTGTTGGAGAAATGGGCTGAGGGCGTAATTGAGGATTTTCTTTATCGAATATATTAAGTTGAAAAGTACACGCGTAGCAAGACGATGAACTAGGAATATTTTAGGCCGCAGGAATTTAGGAAACTTGACCGCCGGAAGGAGCACCTCGGGGGGGGATGCGGATGGTGGATTAAGCTATTGGCGAATTAACATTATTTAGTCCTTCCGGCGAAGTACAACTGACAATTAGGTCAACGGAGGCGATCCATTGCAATAAAACTTTGCCCAAGTATTTTCATCGCTTTAAGAAGTAGGCTTTTTGAAATGAATTATCTGATGCGGATGCCTTAGACTTCGTGAAATGAACGAAAAGACGTCGCGACGTAAGCGGCGCGAAAATTGAAAAGTTAGCCGATCCGAGATTCCGTTTGAAAAGCGACTCCGGCAAGAGTCTTGGTAATTCTCTTCGGGAAACGAGTTAATTTTAGCGCGTAAACGCAAAGGGTGAAAAAGGGGCGTTCGTCATTCGCAAATTGAGTTTTCAAGGTCGTATTTTTGCTTACGCCTTGGAGACGTGTTCTTTTTCGCGCACATACAAGCTCGAGTTGGAAATGGGGTCTCGTGGGAATCGTCGTGTGCGATTAAAACGCCTGTATGTTCTTTCTTATTTTCAAGTTAGTCTTAAGTTTCGATGAGTCGACACGTGTGATACGTGTAATTGTCGATTAAGTTTCGAAACTAATTGATGAATTGTTTAAATGAGCTACGAGACGATTAGTGAAGACAAAAGTCGGCTTTGTTGTCTAATTTAATCTGTAGAAGATGCGAATGTTGTAATTTATGCAAATTTTCTCGTTTTTGTTTCAGGTGAGTCGCTGTCGGTGTTATGTGAGATTTTTGGCCTTTGTGACCTTGTCACGTGTTAGGAAATTTTGTCGACGACTGAGATATCAAATTTTTGAGAATGTACCCTGGAGTAAGTGCGTTGAAATGTTTTTATGTTCGGGTAGTTTGAACAGATTTCAAATTTGAGGTCAATGGCGCTTTTATTAAAGCCTCCGAGATGTGAAAATGTCAGAAACGACCGAACAGTCGATTTCAATTATCAATATCAACAGTAACAGGAAATTTTTTCTGATATTGATGATGCGGAAAGTTTGAAAATGAGTTTTCTTGCGATAAAATGAGACAGAAAATCAGAAAAAATCTCATACGGCTTGATAATGACAACAACTCAAAGTACAATGGTGATGACGACGACGACAACAACAACAACAACAACAACAAAATTGGTAACAACTTGAACAACAATGAACTGGCTAAATGTACTCAGGTCAATTTTCGGTTGAAAAGTACTGCAACAATTCGTATCATAAATCACCCCCTTCCCGTTCTCCCTCTTCTCAATAAAATCAGCAATCATCATGGTTTGAATAACAATAACGGCTCAACAATGATAACAGCTGAAATTACAATAACAGCAACAACATCAATAACAATCTGAACAACACGTACTTGTGCACAACTTGCAGTGACCAATACCGCAACGACAACACACTGGCGGTTCAACAAATCATCCCCACCACAATCAACAACATCTACGGTAGCGGCAACAATAACAAATGGCTTTATTTTTGATGAGTAACATTTATTTGGGTTTTGATGTCACATCGAAGCTGCCAAATCGAGATGATTCGCGTGTAGGTGGATTTTGGCAGTTGAGCGTGGGAGTACGGGTGACGGGTGTACGAGTAGGCAAACCAATAATTTTTTCATGGCTGTTGTATTTTTCCGCTCGGTTGTAAACGATATGAGACAGAAAAGAAAAACGACGTCGACGTGGGAAAAAAAACGCTTTGCGGTTTCGTTACATCATATCTGATTACTTTATTTATCCGCCTTGGGGCGTAAAAATAACGAGCGTTATTGCCACTCAATGTAATTATACTTGTTTTTCGTTGTCGCGGCAACGCGATCGAGGGCTCGTTAGATGCGGTTTTAATAGCTAATTTCACGAATATTTTTGTCAACTTTTGAAACGAGGCCGGAGAGTAGTATTTTACGCGTTCGATATGCCGAGGGCGGCGCGGTGGTCGTTCTATCATTGGTAAATTTCAAAGTTGAAGGAAAAAAGGTCCGACTGGCTCGATCCATTATTTGATTGTGAGGTATTTGGGAGATGGTACTCAGTAGTGGTTCTTTAGGGAGATGGTATCCATTTCGCGGAAACTCGTGGCTAAATTAATTAGACGAAATTATTCGTTGGTTTGGTGGGATTGGTGGGTACTTGTGCGCGTGTCGTGTTGCATATCCGAATTTCTCTCGATGTAGTCGGCGTCGTGTATCATTTCGTGACCGGCTCTTTAGGATGAGACACCGATACGGAACGACTGCCGTGATGAAACAGTAACCCGAAGAAGTATTTTCAAAAACGACGTGGAATTTTCGCGTCACACGGTGCTCCGCAACGTTAGCGCGAGCTGACCGGTGATATTTTCCATTCGAAAACACCGTTTTGCTCTCGAAACGCGTCCCGCCTCAAGTACTATTAATTATCGTCGCCGGACTCGTGACAAAACGCTTACACGTTTAGTTAACCTTCGCTATGGCGCGATATTTAATAAACATTCTGAAATAGCTCGAATATAATTCGAAACGTCCATTTGTTAACGTCAACGCCGCCTTGCGACCTTTTAACATTAAAGTCGCTCGTTAGCGGGCCCGAATACGTCGAGGGCGAAAAAGCGAACGAATATTGCAACGTGAGCGTCGAGTTTTCACATTTTGCGTCGAGAAAGGCGTACTCGAGAAACTGTTGCGCGTTAAATTTTCGCCTTGAATGTGCCGTCAAAGGCGAGGCGAATTGGAGATGTTGATTTTACGCCGTAATTTCGAAAGTGAGTTTTGAGTTTTTCAACGTGAAATAAAAACGAGTTACGTTTGAGAAGTGTTTTCTAAAGTTTCCTTTTTTGTATGGATTATTTTCCGGCAAAAGTAGTAATCGGCGGCGTCGAGATGGTTGCACGATGTGATTCAAATTATACGTTCGCCTGGTTGCGAGAAAGTAGGCAATTTATTGAGCGGTCGTGCTGGTATTGTTGCGTATAAGTGCGATCGAAGGAAATGCGTCAAAAATGATGAAACGAAGAGTCTTATGGTGAAGATCGCCTAAAAAGAGCTCTGTTTCCTGTTTCGCGTCGGAAAACCCATCGACGCGCTTATTTGGCGAAAATCTCGAGCGATAGGATTTATCGAGGTTTTTTTCGTATCGTTCAGGTACACGAATTCGAAATGAACCCGGATGTTACGAAAGCGAGAAAAAAAGATGGAAAACACGTAATCTCGATGGGTTGCGAATATGTACTAAACGAAAGTCCACGTAGGTTTTATTTCGCTATGCGGCATTTTTTTTTACGCTGGCAAGAATTGGAAAAACCCGAAGAAAAGTGTGCATTTAAATAATCCCGGTATTTTTTGGAGTTACTACACACGGGGACGACACGTCGATAAAAATCTCATTGGGCAAGGGGCTTACAAGGTGTTCACGACTTCACGTCTCTTCTGCTTTGACGTGCGAACTGTATCGAATAGCGTTCAATTCGCTAATGGGCTCTTTTCACGTTTCGCACGACACGATATCATTATCGTAATAGTGCGACATTTTTTTTCAATCGACGGGTACAAGGGTGCGGGGTGCGGGTACAATATGGCAAATACAACCCTTATATACATTGTCATAAAAGTATCGAGTTCTCATTTACGAGTCGAGGTCTCGATTACGCGGAGGCGGACGAGGAGACGTTTTAAATACGCGAATCAATCATTCGTACAAAAGTTATTCATCATTTCTTTCGGCCGACGAAGAGGATGTTCGACAAGGCTACGTAGTTCGATCTTTTATTATCGTCGGGGGTTTTTTTGTCGTATCGTCGATGACGAGTTCGACGACGCGCGTTCGAATAACGTAAATATTATTTTAAAAAGAATCATCGCTTTAAAAAAAAAGTGGAAAAGGTAGAAAAAACGAATTCGCCCATTTTATTGTATTTTCGCGTTACGATAATAATGACGCGTATAAACGAAGTCGTATCCGAGACCGGCTCCCTTGATCTTATAAATTATTCGCGAGATTGTTTATTTTTCGTTATTACTGACCGGAACGAAATTATTAATTCGTATCGAACGCGGCGAGTTAGTATTTATCCAAGGGTCACAAGGCAGAGAGGGAGTCGCGAAAAGAACCAATGTAGTTCGAAATAACGCGCACCATGTTGCTTCTGATTTATAAACCACGACTCCTTCACGACATCGTTTCGATTGTTAAACGACTAAACGACGAATAATGGTAAATTACTAGGCGGTGTTGCGAAAGCCGCCTTAAGGTGCGTCGGCCTCTTTCCAAACCACAAAGTACCCACTTTCGGAGACAAACGACCGAACTTATCGAAAAGCTGTGCAAAACGACGGTTTTATGCGAAAATTCGTCGTAATTTTTCCGCACACGTTGCCAACCCCTCAAATTCAAGGAGGCGATTACCGCGCTCAAGTCACGGCGCCGGCCTTTCGATATAGACGACGATGACTACGGGGAAATACGCGACCGATATAATTACTCGACCGTTAATCATTTTTTTCAAATCGAGAAAGAAATCCGTTCAGCGTAGTCTTCAAGCACCTGCCACGAGAACGCGGCGGCGTCGGTTTGCGTTACGTTGAAAAACAATTAATATAAGAGTATTTATATGTAAAATAAATGGACGTCGGACACGCTACGAATGAGAAAAGTACCCGTAGCCACTAGCCAGTCCCAGATAGCATGTGCGCTAGTTATAAGGAAAATGTTCGGTGTTCACAGGGGAGCGCAGGCAAGAGGTGATGAAGGGTGACCCGCAATATCGAGGAAATACCCCCTTACACGAGCTACCTCGTTATTATACCCGCCAATAATTGCCGCATTCCGAATAATTACATCGTATTAAAGGTTTTTTTTTTCGGACTTGATTTATTAACCTACTCGATTAAAGACGACCTCCGGGTGACGTGAAAAAAATGGCGGAGCTTTGATGTGAAAAAGTTTCCCTGCGGGTTATTTTACGAAGTACGAATTATACGAATTAGGTTATTGGAATCTTTTTTCGATGGGAGAAATGGCAAGGAGCGAGATTTGGGGCGGGGCGGGGGGCGGCGGGTTGTGTATTGTTTTCAACGCTGATGGTATTGTCATCGAGGTAACTGTTGTTGAGGTTCGTCATTGTTTGGTTGTAGTTTGTGGAGCGTTATTGTTGTTATTTGGATTCTATTGTCGGTTGACGCCATCTTTTTTGAAAGAGAGTAGCAAAATGGAGTAGACTTTTCATTGTATAGGTGGTTCCTTCTGTTGTTCTCAGTATCAGTGATATTGTTGTCGAAGTGGCCATTGTTAAGATTGTTATTGTTCGGCTACGTTTTGTAGAGTGTTGTCGATGTTGTTATGCCCTTTAGGAGTCTAATGATGTTACAATTGCTTTATTGTTCATTTTGTTGCTATCGTTATCGTTGTTGTCGAAGCTACTATTGTTGCCGGTGTGGTTGTTGTCATGACTGCCATTGTTGTTGTTGTGATTGTTATTGTTATATTTGACGGACGTAGTTTGTTGAGAGGGATGGCGTTTCTTTTTATCCTTTTACCGTTATTATTTTTTTTATTGTGATTATTGTTGTTTGATTAGTCAACTTTAATATTCGAATTATTCGATTTCTGTCGCTTTTTTCTTGTTTCTATTGCTCTTCTGCTATAATTTGCATGTTTGATTCGTTTTTTCTTGATATTTTTTGATGACCTTTTTTTTTCATTTTATTTTGTCAATTTTATTGAAAAACGTTTATCAAAACTAATGTTATTTTGTATGCGATATTTCTACGTAATATTTTGCAGAATGGTTTTTAGCTCCTTTCGCTCTCCTTTTTTAACGAGATACGGTGTATTTTCAACTCTGTAAGCTTGTTTTTTACCCCATTATTTGAAAACACAAATAAGAAGATGAAAATTGAAAGAAACTCGTGTCGAATACATATATGAATGTTGGTAAAATGAAACTAGGTTGCGATAATAAAGCACTATTTCCCGCGACGTAATTTAATCGTCGTCGTTGTCGTCGCCGCAAAGAACGTTGCCGGGGCCGGAGCGGGGGTCGGGTTGGAAGCACAAAGGCGATGAAAAAACAACAAACTATCTAATTGATAACAAAAGGCCAGCGGGTTCACGTAGATGTCGTCGCCTCGTCGGCGTGTAACGGAGAAAAGAAACACGACGACGCGAGAAAAAGTTGAAGCGAGCTCGACGCGAACAGGAAACGCCGCCGGTTGGTTAAAGAACCGGTGAAATTTGCCGTTTAATGGAAGAAATTGGCCTCGACTGCGGATAAATTGTTCAAAAGGTAAATTGTCATTTGGCCCGGAGGATTCAAGGATATGGGAAATGGGATATGAGAAGGAAGGTGCGCTTACATTACACGAGAAAATTACGCGTCGTGGAGCATACGCGACGAGGACATTATACGTAGATTATACTCGGCGAAATCACGAATGTACGGGATCTCGACGGATGTGACGCGCCGGTGGGAAAATTACGCGCGAAAGAAAACACGACGAGGAAAACTCGGAGTTGTTTTTGTTGACGCGGAGTAAAGCAATCACGTTCGAGAGTGAATTTTCGCACGAACGAATAAACCGGAAATGTACGCTAGTTTGGTGAAAAATTGTAAGGGCGCCAGCATTTTTCTCGTTGAAATGTACTCGAAACCGTGGATATTTTTTTCTCGTTCACTCGATAAAGGTTGCGCACGTGTTGTGTGAAAATTAACCATATCTGTCGCGTCGTCTCGTCGTCGTTTGCAGCAAAATACCGAAGTGCTGATTCGACGTTGTGAAATGGAAGCGGTGACGCGGACGTGAACGTACATCGTGTGGATTTCTTTTGTAGTGCTCGTTTTCCTTTGCACGATAATGCTAAATTAAAAGAATACGCTCATTTTCAGGGTCTGGTGTGTCGACGAGAAGTTGGTAAAGTCGAAGGTGCCGAGTAAGCGTGTTTATGTAGTCGAAATAACACGTGTTACTAACTAAAGAGCGTCAGTGGATCGTCGAGGATATTCTGGTGCTAATCGTGCGTGTCTTCGGTGTTTGGCAAAATCGTCGTTTTATCCGATGGCGCCAACAGACGCGTTGAAATAAAGATGACGCTGGTGGCTGGTGACACCAGACGCGAGGATTTTTTCCGCTAAGATGATACTCTCGTGTATTGAAATTGTCAAGTTAGCGTTGATACGGGTTGTTGGATGAAAATGAAAAATGTTGGTCAATTTGTTCGTCGCTCGGGTGCGTCGAGAAAAGCGCTCGTTGCCTGAAAAAGGAACACGAGAGGTTGAAAGTCATCGGATTAAGTTGTCTAGGTGGCGTCGCAAGTCTCTCGCATTTGTCTGCGGGTGGCTGAGATCTCGAGTGAAGCGACAACGGTTACCTTGACTTGGCGAAGAGAGATGAATATAGTTTTAATTCTAAACTAAGTCGAGGGAATTTTGGATGCTTGAATTTTCCCAAACTGAGAATTAATTTTTAATTGTATTAAAGGCTTTTGACAGATAAGCACAGGTGAGTTGCCACCGGGTACTGATTTTGGTGATATTTGAGTAGTAGGTGTGTATCCTCCCCCCCCCCCTCCTCTCCACACTTGTTTAGAAACAATTTTTTTTTATTGTAAATCAGATACAAGGTTTTTTCGGGTAGGCTATTGATTTCATAATTGTATGTGGTTCTATTCGCTAAAAATATAATTTTAAGCAGCGGCATCTATTTTTCAATTTCTCCCCTTTTACGAGGATGCACCTCCCATTGTTGGGAACATTTGTATCACCTTATCTATTGGGTCTATTTGTAAAAATGTTTCTTGATAATTGTTCCTTAAAATTTTATCTGCAGTTTTGGTCATTACTAAAGTTCCTTTTGGAGCAACTTACCTCGCTCAAATTTGAGGAGACATTCTCAAATAAAATACAAAATCTCGTGATCGTTGGTCAAATATTTCACATTTTTACACGCTCTCGTTACTCTTTTGCTCTTTAAACGCGCTCATATTGTGTGGAGATTATCGTGCAGGAAAAAACACAGACGTTGACGTACTTCGGTCGGAGCAGCTAAGGCGAGAATAAGCACATCGTGAACTCTGGGTGAAGGGGCAATGTAAAATTTGATACCCCGTGCGTATAGGAAAAACTGCCATAAATCATAATACGAGTACATTCTATAGATAGTAGATAGTAGATATAGATACTACATACTGTATGTGTAGATACGAGTAGTGGATACAATCCACACAAGTTTACAAGTTTACTTTCACTTCGACCCTTTTTCGAAGTACATGATATAGCGCTATATCATAAGAGAAACCAGATTATCGAGTACATTGGACTCAGTGGCGGGTACAAATTTTGATCTACGTATGCGAGGGTACTCGTATTTACTCGGACGAGTCGGTGTAGAAAAAGGGTGTTATACTCGTACGAACTACGAACGCGTATGTAGTTTTGCGAAGAGCGTAGACGCGAGGTAGAAGATGGCTAAATCCTGTAACACGTATGGTTGCTGTTCGAATTGGCTAAACGTAAATCCAGCTTAGTTCGTGCTCGCGAATTAAATTATAACCATAATAAACATACCTGATGAGAAAATAATTCGATAGATAAAACGTACTAGCTATTTGCGCGCTAGATATCGTATTAAAGCCAAGTCCCACGTTAATCGTTACGCCATTTTCGTCCCTTTACTCGCTGGGCACAGCACTCTGTACGTGGCGGTCGCCCGACGCCCGACGCCCGACGCCCGGCGAACGAGTTATAATGTATTTCGCCAAGTACACGTGTGAAATACAGTACCTGCTCCTTCGTGTTCGCGTATGATTGGTTGTAATTCGCTGGGCATGATTTGTGTTTATGCGGTGTTGTATTTTACGAGGATTAAACGGATCGAGGCGTTGCGAAATGGCGCCCAAATTGGGCCATCGGTGTAAAGACGCTCAAAATGGGACGATTGTGTGAAACCCCTGTCATGCCGATGCCTTGATGGCAATACGTTGATCGGTTACCACCCCCTCTTGGCTCCCTGACGATAACATTATTCGAATTAGTTAACCTCTGCGAAACTTTGAACCTCTCTTGTGTAGTTGTGTGTAATTCAATAGACAACGATGAAATAAAAATTTTTTTTCGGAAGTAAACGCTATTCTACGTATTTTATGCTTTGGGCTTTTTTTCTACGAATTATTTTCAATGAAAAAGAAACCCGATTCATCGGAGTCGTCTATCCCTTCTCGCCCGGTCTCTGCGTTGGCGTTGTCAAAACTTGGTATTCGGATGTAATTCACGACTGTTCGGAATCGGTTAAACGAAAGAGCAAATTCGTAAAGTTTAAACTTACGTTTGTATACTGTAGCCTATACGTAGTATACCGCAAACGAAAAGCCATGGTCGTCGTGCCCCCTCCCTCCGTACGCGCGCGTGTTTCCTCTACATAGGCTGTATGTTCTATACATGTAGATGCTAGGTGTAGGTACCATAAATGCGACCCGTATACGTGGAGGATTTCCTATTGTAATAATTTTACACAATATGACATAAATTACCCGTAGCCCTCAAGTACGAGCGCCTATAATTCCGCCAGCGTACCCAGGAAACTGTAGGATGTATCGCGAAAGTGGTAAATTTTTTCCAAGTTGCTCGTACGTCGTACGTAATGCAACGGTGGGCGTTCGATTTGAAGTCGAAGAGGAAATAGTTTGATATAAGAGTGAAGTAATTTTGGGCTGGATTTTTGAAGGGTTTTTTGAAAATATACTCGTAGGATATGCTCGGTTTGGTTGAATAGCCAATCAAGTTGGGCCGGGGGAAATTGGCGATAAACCGGCAATTACAAGCGATTTGAGAGCAAAAAATTCGAGGATAATGAATAGAACGGAGTGTCGATTCTGAGTGAAATTCTGCATATTCGCGCTCTGCGGGCGAAATTCTCCGTCGTATTGATTTCAGCTCGATAACGAATAAAATTTGCCAAGCGGAAAAGGCTCTAAAATAGATGTTTTTCTTCTCGTTGGAATCTTCGCCCGGTTCGTTTTTTTTTCCCCTTTTTAGCGTACGACGAAGCTCGAAATATTTTCTTTTTCGTTTGATACGGTACACGGCTACACGCGGAGATAGGTTGAACGTTATACTTACTCGTAGATTTACTGCGACAATAACAACCAAGTGGAAATTCCAGACGAAAGGAAACTCTTCTTGACGAGAACCAACTCGCGAGATTATTTTCAAGAAAACGCTTACAAGGGTAGCGTTTGAAATTCGCATTCTTTTCTTCCGCCATGCGCCGGTGTCGGTGTCGTTTCTCAGGTATAAAGAGACGGTGCGGTGAGAAGTGGCCGGATGTCGTTTAGCGTAGAAAGTTCACTAAATATGGTCAAATGAATTCTGCGATGTTACGCTCGAAAGGAGTCGCTTTGTATGAAACGTGAATGCTGAATTTGTGCGAAGACCTGGATACGGAATGCGAGATGAACAGGGCGAAGGAGGGAATTTTATGGGGAGCTTTTTTGTTACGGCGTACCTGAAAGCGACGCTAGAGAAATTCAATTTCGGAAGAGTGGCATTACTGGGGAGGTAGAATTTCGTCGCGTAAAGTGTATCAAGTGGGGTATCAGTTGTGGGTGTTTTTTCGCGAGAAATTCAAATTTGAGGTTATTTTCGAAAAATTTCTTCTCGAAATGCGAGTATGAGCTTATAGAGTTCTCTGTATAGTAGTGAGATTTCCTATCACCAGAAATACTCGTATTTCGAGTTGGGCGTCAATTGTAAATAATTTTTCGCGAGAAATTCATTTCTGAGGTTAGTTTTGAAAAATTGCTTCTCGGATTACGAGTATGATCTTACGACGTTCTCTCCATAGTAGTGAAATGTCGTATCTTAAAAAATACGTCCAGTTGGGTGCCAATTGTGAATAATTTTTCGTAACAAATTTTTATCTGAGGTTGATTTTTGAATTTGATATGCGGTTGGTAAAATTTCGTGTCATCAAAAGTACGTCAAGTGGGGTACCAATTGGCAATTGTGATTAATTTTTGGCTAGAATCCCAATTTCGAGGTTATGTACGAGAAATCATTCCTCCTTTTTGCAATCGCAAATGATTTCGAGATGGATTTCAAACTGATGCTATAACGAATAAAGATTATCAATCTCGATGCAACGCCGCGAAATAATTTCATTTTATAATCCATCGTAGTGGAATTTTTCGTAGAAGTTCGCTCTCGCAACATACGCTAGAGGAAAGAGACGCGCTGGCGAGTGATAAAGGAAGCTTGTCATCGTCGTCGCAACAATAGCTTATTTATATCGGACCGCGGAACAGTGGTGGTGAAGGCGAGGCGAGCGGGGTCATCGTACGTTCGGGCGAATATACGTACATGAGAAGAATGAAGCTTTGAAAGCGGATACTTCAACGTGGTGCATAGAGCTTGACATAACCTTCGTCAACGTCAAAATACGCACGTACAAAGACACAAGGACGCGGCTCGGCGTGCTTCGGCGTGAAACATACACGTATGAAATTTATCAATACGAGTAAGAAAATTAAACGGCGAAACGCGCGTGGAAAATACAAACAATGTTATGGGTCGACGTCGCGGGGTATGATGTAAAAACGCCGATTGAAAATCAATGCCGTCATTATGGTCTGTTTTAATTACTACGCGAACGCGTCTGCGAGTGTCAAAAACACGTTTAATAATTCACGGCGTAGTAAGGGCAGCCGGGCAGGTTGGTAAAAGGCGACGCCAACGCGAAATTCGTTGTCGATGCGAAGTGACGGGTTGAATGCGACGCAGGAAGCGGCAGCAACGTGGATGGAATTTCCTTGCGAATTCTTTTGCCATCATCAATTTCTCGCCTTTGCGCCGCTATAGCTAATTAATGTGGAGATGCGGAAATCGGAAAGAGAAATTCGCAATCAATTATTTATAAGGTCACCTTATTCCTGATATTTCACCGCCGATGTAGGCATCGTACACCAATCAAGCTTCGAATGGTAATTTTTCAGCCTGAAAAATCGTTCGATGTTGTAGTTCTTCGAGCGTGTACGGTCACGCGTCGCTGCGACGATTCGTCAAGCTGAAAAAAAGCTAATTCGATCAGTTCGCCGAAAGCTAGAAAGTAGGTACGTTTGGTACTCTCGACGTAATACGAAAAGAAAACCACCATCGGTCGATGGTGAACGTAGCGAAAATTTAAATATAAATCAAATTTACGCGCAGACGGCGGCGAGATGTTTAATTAATTTTTGTACCAGCGTAAGAATGTAAATCGTGTGTAAATACGAGATTTCGGTCCCGTTAAAATGGTTCTCTTATTAGAGGGAATTTGTGGCGGGGTTGCATAACGCGGTAATTTCCAAGACGTAGTCGAAGCGTGTGCTCATGATGAAGAGAAACGAAAGGGGTTGTCTTCCGCAGCGGTATCGTCTTGAGAAAAATAAGTCTTGTTTGTCTTAGTGACCAAACGACAAATAATTAGATATCCTTCGGGGTCGACTTGTTGCTTCGTTGAAAAAAAAAGCAGTCTCGAGATTTCTGCTCGTTTTTTATATAAACAATTAACTTTCGAGTCGTTTGGGGTGAAAATTTCACGTGAAATTTAATTACATAAATGAAATTTTAACATCGTCCTTTTGCAAACTGCGTAAAAATTTTGCTAAATTGTCCCTACGCGAGAATTTTTTTCGGTTTTGAAAAAAAGTCCACGGTAATTTGGGCAAATAAATTCGAAACAAAGGATTTAGCCGAGGCGAAACAACACAGTTTGGAAAAAATTGTGTCCTTTGGTTAAATGATGGGCAATTTTTTATACACGTGCCGAGGTCAAGTTGCACGTGAAATTTCGAACAAGGGAATTATGTAAGATCAGTTGTTCTCATGGTTTTTCCCTTTTTTTTTTGACAGTTATTATCCCTGCGAAACACAACGTATGCAAGTTATTCAACAGTGGCGTTACGGGTGTTGCGTTTGGCGTGTTTGTAGGAGCGTTATCGATTTGATTAAATTAGACGGTGGAATTTAGGAAAAAATTCAAAATTTTCTTTTTCTTGGAATGAGAACGAATTTTTAAAAAAGCTCGATTAAATCTCTCGCTTCCGAAGGCCTTGTCAATTTGAAATTTTATGCAGAGATTTGCCCATACATCGAAGCGTGTATTAGTTGGAGACCTATAAGAAGGGATGATGGTTGAAGAGGGGTGAAAAAATGCCGTACTCGAAAAATAATCATGAAAATTGGCTCGGGCTTTCTTTTTTCATGAAAGAAGTGTAGAAGTGTTGAACTGTTTATTTAATGATTCCTTTATTTATATTTTGAACAACCAGTTGTACCTTTTATGAGATTATTAATTGCGTTTAGCATTTCTCAAAGGGGCAGTAATACACTTCAATACAATT
Organism: Maconellicoccus hirsutus; assembly: GCA_003261595.1. Classification (NCBI taxonomy): domain Eukaryota; kingdom Metazoa; phylum Arthropoda; class Insecta; order Hemiptera; family Pseudococcidae; genus Maconellicoccus; species Maconellicoccus hirsutus. The sequence continues at coordinate 62,677 of QBDW01006937.1, forward strand.
TAATTGAAATTTTAGCATTTTGATGAAATAGAAGGCCACTTGTTATACATGAGCGAGTCTTATGTCGCATAATACCGTTATCGAAGGCGTTCTTTTGTTGCGGATTTATCAATTATTTGCTCGTTAGACTTGAAGGGAAACGTGAGGGGGGAGTAAGGATGCCTTGAGGTGGACTCGGATTTTATAAAGTTATCATAAGTCTCGTTATTAAAAATGATACAACATCAAAATTTCAATTTCCAAAATTATTCCCGTTTTTTCTCATCATGTAGTGATTTCTATGACCTTTAGGGCGGAGGGGGGGGGGTGATACATTGAAACGGGGTTTCTTCAAGGGGTACCAAATTGAAGGAGGACTTTGATGTGCAACGAAGTAGATCATTTTTTTTTTAGTGAAACAAGATGTTTTTAGAATATTTCAAGGGGAGGGGGATGGAAACATGCGCCTCTATTTGTCTTCACAGACGCTGAAGGGGCGCGTTTTGTGTTCACTTCTGCGTATTCTCGCATTTGCCTTGTTCACCAGCTGAACGGCGTTGTAGCGTCATTTTACGAAAGATAATCGCTAAGTTACGATCGAAGCCTCGTTTTGCACGTCGACCGCGTAAGACGCGCTGTGGAAGAGTAACGGAAGGAAAAATATGGGGAAAAAGATGGAAAAACACGATTTCCCCAAATGACGTAACTTTTAACGAGAGCAAAAGATAGATGCGCCTTACATGAGGAAAGTTGGTAACGCGATGAATTAGTATTCGTCGCATGAGAGATCTCGTACGTGCGACGCACGGTTGCGGGGCTGGAATAGTTACGCCGAGATGAGGCACGACCAGCAACAGTGGCAACCTTTAAGGAGATGGATTAACTGTAAATAAAAAATTAGCAGCGTTTCGTCGGACCCCGCGACGCCGGCGTTGAAAAAAGGTAATCGATACGGAATGGTTTTCTTCTGATGTATTTTTAAATGTTATATTTCACTCGGAGTCGAGTAGTACGAAGATGAAGTAGCATGCACTTTCATTTCGGCTCGAAACGCGTCGAAGGTGTTTGAATATTTTATGAATAGAAGTTCACAGGAGTATTTAGTATGTTCGGCTGCTTATTTTGGACGTCGCGTCGTAAATTCGTCGTTGTGATAATCTCGTACACGTTTCTCGAATTTTGCATGAGGGATTTTTTTTTTTTTCAAACAAATTCTCGCTTGGAAACGAATGCGTTTGAAAACAACGGGAATTTTAACGTTAGTGAAAGACGCGCCACATTGTGGCAGTGACAAAAAAGACGGAGAAGGTGAATGACGAAGAAGACAGGGTATAGTACGTTTAATTCGATGGGACACCTTTTTACAAAGGAAATCCATCCAAAAAGAGCTATTGTACCAGGACGTTATTAAAAAATACTCGCGATAAAAAGTTAACGACTTGATGGGCGAAGTGCGCGTGTACGTTTAATTTTCTCATATCGCGGAGCTTTCTTCGGCTACAACAAATTAGATGTCGACGTATCGACATCGTCGTCGACAATGAAAAAGCGTACAGAGGAGTTGAAAAGGAAACAAGCAATATGGCCGAGTCAGGTCTTATGTGCATGTGACCTGTAATCGTGACGAGAAAAAAAGAAGAAAAAAAAGGTTGAAAAAATACAACGTTCGTGGCTACACAGTACACACCAAGTCTGCTTTATGGTGTACGACAGACCGACGTCTACGTAGTACGTACACAAACGCCACGTCAGACGTTTTAAAACCATAAGGCGAACTCGATGACGGGGTATAATGTTTACTTTGGCGTTGTTTTGTGTAACCGTTGTCGTCATCATGCATCGAATTATTTGTTTTGTTCGATTGGCGAATACGCAATTTTAAAAAGTACTCGACTAGAATATTTTATCGTGGATGGCGACCGAAATTAAAATGTGCTGATCAAAGCCACCAACTCAGTGAAATGGACGTTTTTTTCAACCTTTTCCCATATAATTGGGTTAATTGATTTACGTCGACGTTCCCTTTTCAACTCCTGCGAAGCGTGCTATGTTTATTTCGTGAGGCTTTTTACAGCTGTCTTCGAGTTATTTTTGATTTGCGTTTGAATCGTATACACAGTGTGTTTCGATTTGAATTTTCGTAGCGATGCTGCAACCTTAGTTACGTGGTAGTCGAAAGGGGTAGAAATATCGTTAAATTGAGTTAATTTATTTGCGCGCCTTCAATATGACGACGCTGTAACTCATACCAATTGAGTGTGTATTGTGTTGCCTACTGTGGAAATTCAAGCTAAATAACACTTCTTAAGTTAGTGAACAGGAGATTGCCCAATTAGCAAATTTTTACTGGTTAAATCCTCATTTTTTGCCTTGACTTTCAACAGTAGGCAGTGTAATGTACATGGGAGTAGTTTGCGTTGCAGCATTGTCACTTTGAAGGGGCCGCGCCATTAAAACCGCAAAGCACACGCGCTTAAGGTACGTACTTTTTGCGAAAAATTGACCGTCATTCTTCTATAAGACGTTAGATTGATCTTCTCCCTCCTTTTTCTCTCCTTTCCACTCAATCATCAATCAATTTCACGAGGATAATTTTTCCAACTGAAATTTCCGATTACGCGAATCCGCCGAATTGCCTAAGAAAGCCGAGTCGAACCGGATAATGAAATTAGTTATATTCGGTCGGATACATCGACGAGGACGCGAGACGAAGCAAAGCGGCAGAAATCATCTCAGCGAGATTCCTCCCGCTTCGTCTTCGCCTCTACAAAAAGAATTATCCGCGTAATGAAAGTTTCACGAGATGCGAACTGCGCTACGTAACGTACGTATTTTTTCTTCACATTTACCTCTTCATCTGCGTGTGAAATGCGATGGAATTGCGACAAAAGACGGAAATGAAGACGTTGAAAAGGTGTTATCCTTTGAGACGAGTTCCGTGTACGCGCGTTCACTCTTGAAATAAAAATCATCTCTATGAAGTTACTCGCTTTTTCACCTTTTTTTTTTTCTTCATTTTTAATAGTGCGGAAATTCGTTTCGATGGGTAATCCACGATCTACATCGTATATCTTTAATTATAAAGGACAGACTTTGTAAAAATAGACGAGTGTAGACCTCTGCCGCTCAACTGCGGTGGAGTGTACGTCGTTTCGCGTATCATTTCAGACCGGCGACGAGAAGCGGGGATCTCGTAGCTTTTGGTATTTCTTTAAAGAAGCCCATTACCGACGACGCCGCGCTCTCCGCCTTTTCTTTTTCTTCGCGCTTTGTGTATACGATGAAAAATCGCCTAAAGGCTCGATATTCGTCGCGTGTGAAATATCAAATGCCATATTTTGCGAGTATTGTTAACGCGACGCGAGCTTCAACGTCGGAATTTTTCTCCTCGTACTTTTGTCGTCGAATTAATCATATTCGCGAGATTACACTTTGCGCGTTTTTATATGGCGCACGTGCGAGTTACGAGACGCGGTAATTTTTTACCTCTAACGTCTCATCTGGGTTGTGTAAATCGCACGACGACGTGCGTGGATCGTTTGTGGGAAATTTCGTTTGTCCGAAAAACAGGTGCTGTCTTCGAGTTACGCTCGAGTATGGTGAGTTTCGGGATTGTTTGGACGTATTTTACCATTTCAGCGTCATTTACCGCTAAGAGATTGGTAATTACTGTAAATTTCGGACTCTTTATTCAAGTATTACCGTTATTCACTTGTGATTACCCTTCAATTACAGTGTTATTCCATGGTCACTAGTAAATTACCGTTATTCACTTGTAATTACTGGTCCGGTTGTATATGTATTTCTCAGAAATTACCCCAAAAATGACCGGTATTTACATGTAATTACTTGTATAAATCACCCGGTATTTATCTGTAGTTACGCGTAAATTACCCGGTTTTTATCAGTAATGACGCGTAATTTAATGGTTTTTACCTCAACTACGCGTATTGAAAGTGTAAATACAGCGAGCTCTAGTAATTTGCAAGACGAGCGTGGTAATACTTGGGTAGTCATCGGTGATTACGGTAATTTTAATGCAATCCTTGGTAATTATCGTAAAAGCAAGGTACGAGTAATTACTGAAAGATGACCTTGTATTACTGTAATTAGTATGTGACTCGAAACGAAATTAATTTTTCAAAATGACAAAAATGAAGTACATGACTGCAAATCATTTTGTGGCCGATCGTCGTAGTATTTTTATCTCGTAATACCTCGTAAATTATGGTAATTACCACGTAACAAATGACATATACTCGCTATTAAATTGGCTCTTACGTTGTCGTTCGGGACGAAATTACATAATGGGAATATCAGTTTTATCGGCGGCGACGACGGCGACGACAACGACAACGACAACGAAAACGACGATGTCGATAAACAAAGGAAAGAAAAACGATTCGAAAGAAAGGACCGAGAAAGAGAGAGAGAAGAAATCCAATTATAATGTCCTTTTTTCTTTTTACTACCATTAATCCGGGGCAACCGGGTAACGCCGGCGTCGTCGTCGTCGTCGTCGTCGTCGTTGTTGTAAAGAAAAAAGGAAAAAATTTATACGACGGACGGACCACGAAAAATAGCATAACGGTGATGAGACAAACACGAAGGTAAAATACTCCGTTGTTCGCGTTTCGGCCTTTTCTATCTCGTCGTGTCTTAGGTGTAGGCGAAAAAAACAAGAAGAATGAGAAATAAATCACGAAAAAACGTTGGGCTATTTCTCCTTTTTTTTTTTT